>JAUMHI010000055.1:13256333-13277001 GCA_032359435.1 Enteromius unitaeniatus
CCAACCCTAATCAAATACACCCGAACAAGCTAATCAAGGTCTTCAAGGCTACAGGCAGGTGAGGTTTCTAAACTTCCAAACTCTGCAGGACATTGGCACTCCAGGACCGACGTTGCCTACCCCTGGTCTAGAGCAAATAGATGTAATGGCATGAATTGGCGTGCCAAGAATGAATGAAGTGGCAGGATTACTAGACTTTGATTGAGAATATCTGAAACTTCAAAGCCTAGCAGCTTTTTTAAAAGCCGCTATAAATTATCAAAACATAACTGTTTAGAATGCGTGTCAAAATCTGAGTACAAGAAGTGCAATGTTTTTCGTATGTCTGTCACTCATCACTGCATTGCATTGCTTACAACACAAGGAAAAACTACACAGCTTTGATTATAAAAGTAAGCATTTTATTACTATTACTAAAACAAATTGCTAGGGAATATAGAGTGACAACTGAAATGAACATGCATTTATGGAATTAGCTATACTGTTGTAAAGATCTAACTGATTTACATTACAAGCTATCAGAATTTTATTTTACTTTTTGGTCATGTAAATATCAGCAGCTGCACCAAAAATTAAAAATATATATAAAAAAAAAAAAATATATATATATATATATATATATATAAATAATAATATGTTATATGAATTATTCACACCAAAAGTATTTACACTCCCTTGTCAATTTTTTAAGAAACATTGTTGAAGTTTTTAATGTCTGAAAATGTAATTTTCAGTAATGATTCATGTCTGTTTGATAGCCCATTGCCCTACATCTCCCACTCTTTAGAATCCGGTAGATTGATCAACCTGTCAGACACTAAGTAATGAACCCTCCTCCAATGTCCCAGTATGACATTTCAGCCTTGGTGTAGAAGAGTTCATGGACATGCTTTGTTTCAATCTAACTTAATGTTAATATATCTTTGTTGTATGCGTGTCTCAGATTATTCATAACTCTATAAATCGCAATATGAACCGATAAACATAATTTCTTTAGGACAGTGCTGAGTGTGCGGTAGATGTTCACATTTTCCAGAGTAAAGCCTGTCTGAAATTATTCTAGGATGGTATAGCATGGTATTGTAGAGTATTTGTAGTGTTGGTTTACTCCGAAGCACATTGCAATTGACCAGTTACTGAGTTATATCTTATCTTTACTTACAGATGTTTAGTGGTCAGAGGTAGCCTACTGTTTGCAGTCAGCCTAACTTGCTGTGTCTTTAATGCAGATGAGCTTGTTTCATTGCACCTGTAATCTCTTCTGAATTATTTATGAGCTAAAGTCTAAATCTGGAAACTGACAGAGAGATAAATTTAAATAGCATTTAAAAACCGAAACAAGACATGATGTTTGCATATATTCTAAGCGTTCTGTCTGCTTATTACATCATAACCATTTGTCCCTATGCTGGATGGTGAGAAAAAACTGTGACATGCACTCATGTTAATTCAGAGCAGTACTCTGTTCCTAAACCTAGTAAGCTGCACAAGTGCATACCTGACACAAAGAGACTTGTTAACTGTTAATTATGATGTTTCCCTTAATAAATTCTTAATTTGCTGCTTATTAGTTAGTAAGGTAAGTAGTTGTTAAATAGTTATATTGGGTAGGGTTAGGGATGTAGAATAAGGCATTAAAATTAGGGCATTAACCAGAGAGTTAATTAGCACAAATAAATGGCTAATATTCTAGTAATATGCATGCTAATAAGTAACTAATACCATTAAATAAAGTATTACCAATAAAAAGTTAAAAAAGGAAAGTCTAGCTTCATAATGTCACCCATTGTATCAGTCATAACATATGAAACCGTAAAGCCTGACAGTTTGTTTGTGAGGTATGGTATAAAAGCAGAGAACTAGGCCTACCTACGGTATAGTGAACTGCCTTGTAAAAAACACATATTCACCGCTGCAGATAAACATGTCTGTCTGTAAATCAAAGACACAGCAGCCTGAAAGTGGATGACAACCATGATATAGCACTCACTGGCACCTTCATTTCAATGCTTTTTTTCTTTTTTCATGTGCAATTTGCATTTTTCAGTACTCTGGTATATCTTCAGCACATAGCAGAGGAAATTGTCAATCCATTTATAAGCTTGCTAGGCTGCATATGTGCAAACTACAAACCATTGTAGTATAAGGTTACACTGAAACCATGTTAAAGGTACAGTATGTGGCCTTAGGTTGGGTAGGTCAGAGTGTGAAATGATTTAAAGTGTGAACATTTGATTGGGCTCTAAACAGCTGTTATCACTATGAGCAGCAAGCAATGTGACACTATGCATTGGGGTCAGAGTTCAAGGTATGAGAGTTACGGTAGGAACGAGGAGGCAGCAGATTTTAAAGAGAGCTGATAGCTGTAGATGGTCGCTGCTCTTGCTTGCTGGCCCTCGTTCCTGCTTTCTGCAGTTGCTGGCTGACAGCTGAGAAATGATGAGACAAACTGAGGTGCCTTATAGCCTGCTGCCGAAGTGATGTGCTCGCTGAAGCCACACAACCTCAGCTCTCATCTTCCAATCACTCTTTTTAAGGGCCTGTCTGCCTGGCCTGTGGCCATTGATCAGCGCTGACTCGACTACACAGCCCCACAGATACACATGCTGCCAATGGACAGTGTGAGTAAAAGATCAGATGTGTACTATGAGGGCTAGTGTAGAGATCTCAGCTTTGTTTTTGACCATCTTGTATTAGAGAAACAAATGCAGCCATCTTTAGAATTCTGTCTTTGAACTGAAGCATGAAGCAAACTGAAGCTACTCAGCATGACTCTGGGAATTTTTGACCCTAAAATTGATAAACCACTGCTAAGTTGAAAAGTCAGCATTTGCTTAATCAAAAATTTTGTAAATCTTAAAGGGATAGTTCACCTAAACACAAAAATTCTGCCATTAATTACGCACCCTCATATTGTTTCAAAGACCTTTGTTCATCTTCAGAACACAAATTAAGATATTTCTATGAAATCTGAGAGCCTTCAAACTCTCCATAGACAGCAACACAACTATCACGTTCAAGGTAAGGAAATTGTTTAAATAGTCCATGTGACATCAGTGGTTCAGCCTCCATTTCAGACTTTATTCAAAATGTATTTCTTCTCTTCCAATCAGTCTTCGACGCATGTTTACGGCAGTACAATGACCATAGTCTGAAATGAATGTGTAATTTGGGTTACTGTTGCTGAAGGGTCAGAAAGCACTTGGATTTCATCAAAAACGATGAATGAAGGTCTTGTGGTCTTGAGGGTGAGTAATTAATGACAGAAGTTTCCTTTTTGGTTGAACTATCCTTTTAATATGAGTAATCGTATTTATTTATTTGCTAATTTATTCAGGATTCTGAAAATACTGAAATTTCAAAAACTTTTGAACAGTAGTATTTTAGAAACTAGTAGTATGCTGGTAATTGAGTTTAGGGTAAATAGCACATTTGATTGCTTATTGCATTGATGTTTGCAAATGACTATGCATTTGCAATTTGTAATGTCTAAATTTACTTTTAATTAAATGTACAATAACAGCCTTCTAAATAAAATCCATACTATCCACATTTGTCATTTGTTTCAAGGTGGTGTTACAAGGTTGTTTTAGATGGAACCATTTGTTTAAATTATATCATTTAACTTTGACAAGCTTTCGGGTAATGTTTTGGTCAATAATATGACAGCTGCTATACAGATACCATCAGTCTTTGTCCTCAAAAGGTCACTGGTTGAGATTTTAAAGTGTCTCCTCAAGCTGCACTTATCTTCTTGTGAAGACAGAGGCAGCAGATTTCAAACAAAAGCACAATTCACATTTGTTTTATTGATCTTAGCTATAACTATACATCTTTTCGAATCTTGTCATTAATTATTAACACACGTCATAATTAAAAATTTCAGTGTCTGCCCAGCTATTTCAATGTTGTTTGTTATGGTTGACTGTTCTTCAGGCATTAAAATCACATTGCTATAATACATGAGTGAATTGTGCATTCTCATTACATAACTGCATCAGACTAGTTTTGTTTACAGATATCAGCTCAGTGAGTTGAAATCCCTCCGCGGTTTAGGCCATGTATAGCATGCACAGTAACCTCCACTGCTCTCAGAGCCTGTGTCCTCCTCGGGTGACCTCAGGTTCGGGGCGCTGACATTAATAAGCGTAGTGATGTAAAACCTTGACATACATCTGGAGGGAGAGGCAGGGAAACAACCGTCTGAAAAACAATTTAATGCTTCCTTGCTCCCGCTGCGCCAGAGGCCGCAATCAAATGAAAAGAGCTCGCTGTTCTCCTCCTACTTTCCCACTGCTTCCCAGTTCTGCCCAAATCTGTGAGAGACCAGTTCTACATTAGACCAGTATCTTTAAGGACAGTGGCTGGAGGTGTTTTGATTAATGGCCAAGTGTTTGCTGACCCAACGTTCACACTTGTTTTGACTGGCTTGTTATTCGGTGGAAGATCAGAGTTAACCTTGTAGAATGTAAGGTGTATACACAATATACAGTTGTTTATTTAAAGACAGTGAACCGGGCCCGAGTTCGATTGTCCCCCCCCTCCTCACTTCCCCCCCTTTTTTATGAAATAAGGTTTGTTTTTCGTTTATCAAGTGTAAAGTTGTATGATTAAATTTTTTACATCTTGAAAAAATATGTCTGTGTTCTATATCCCTCTGTATCGTGTTTGTTTAACTTTTCTTTAGAATATAAATTAGCCTTTACATCTGCTTTATAAATGCTTTACAAGCTATAAATAGGCTTCACTTTAGATGAGCTCACAAAAACAGACGTCTGGCAACTACTAAATGCTTTATAACTACCTGACTTAATCATGAGCACAGCAGGAACATGTGTTAATAAAGCAACTATTTTCATGTGTCTAAATAATAAGATTTATTAATGTAAATGTAAATAATTTATTAATCATTTACTTAGACTTAAATGTTCTTATTAAACACGGACAACTCCTAAATAATTGGTTTGTAAATAACGTAGTAATTAAAAAATTTATAAACTGATCATTAATTAAGTATGAAAATACAATTATTAAACATTATATATATTCTCAAGAACAAGGCATTTATAGCTGCACTTGTAAACTGTTTACTAATGCATAATAATGTTGGAACAATGGTTTATGAAGCACGAAATAAATGCTTGCTAATGCTTAACTAATCATTCATAGTGTGTAGTTATTATAAAGTGTTACCATAAAATCCAATGATCTATTAGTGAATGCAACATGCGTTCTTTGCATTGACATTTGATTCAAAGTTACACATGTACACATGGGCAAAAGGGCAGATATATTATTTCTGGAGCGCCGATGCCAATGGCTAACCTGTTTTCTTCTCAAAACAGTAGGATGTGACTGAAGCTGAATCACTAACTGATTTCCCCGGTCTCGGTGAGTAACATGGAGGCGGGCGCATGAAAGATGAGCTACTGCATGTGCTTTCCTCTTGATTCAGTTTTCTCCCAGTGCAGCAAGTCATTACTTTGAAACGACAATAGATGTGTCCTCACAGGGGGGCTGTAATGATGCCCACCGCAGCCCTTTGATTTAGGAACAATGGGTTACATATAGGGAAGCAGACCTCTGAGGCACTGTGGGTTGAATCAGACAATTGATCATAGAATAACTACTGTAGCTGAGATGCTGTTTCGGTGGCTTTAATACTGTAGCAATAGCAGGCTTTAACTCTGGGCTTGTGTATGAACATTAGAATTAGCAAGACCCTTTTTAATGGAAATCTGCATTTAACTGAACTGTCAGCACCTTTAAAATGTGTGATAGTGTGGCTTTAGTAAGATGAGTATGAGTTAATTTCACTTGAATTCTGCAATTACAAATCTTAAATTTTTTTATTAAATGTTGACAAATGTGGAGTTATGATCCAGAACAGACTTTTTATTGTTTTTCTTTTTTTCTGACCATTGGCTAGCAATATAAACATAACCTGCTCACTGGAGCCTGCTTCATACTCTGTTTCCGGATGCTCTGCCAAATGAACGTAATGTAGTAATTTATTAAAGAATTAATGTAATTGTTCCCCATTAAATGGGTATCGACCACTTCAGTGAGAAAGACGAAAGAGTAGCTGCTGTCTGGGATGTCATCGTAATACAGCGTTCCGTTTCCCTTCAGGCATACTGTACTTGTCTATGGTATATACTGTATGTGATGTAATTCTTCTCATAACGCCTAATAGCCAAACAATTTTTGCATCATTAGCTGCGTTTACATGGACCTGAATGATCTAATCGTAATAGGACTATACGCACAATCAGATTAAAAATGTGACATCAATTAAAATGAATTTGCCAAATCTGATTAAAATTTCATTCAGATTGCAAGGGGTGGTTTAAACCTTTTCTAATCCGACCGAGAGGACACGCAAACACTTCATCAATGAAACTAGCAAGTTCTCCGCATGCAATGATGTAAAAATTGCGTAAAGATGTACAGCACACGCTGGTGGAAAAACACACTACAGGCTGATCCAACTTTGATGTAATGTTCTTAAAACAAGTCAAAATGAGGCTCAGTGGTGTGTGTGGCCTCCACATGCCTGATGACCTCCTGATGAGGTGACAGATGGTCTACTGAGGGATCTCCTCCCAGACTTGGACTAAAGCATCCACCAACTCCTGGACAGTCTGTGGTGCAACGTGGCGTTCAGGTCTGGGGAACGGGCGGGCCAGTCCATAGCATCAATGCCTTCGTCTTGCAGGAAGTGCAGGCACACTCCAGACACATGAGGTCTAGCATTGTCTTGCATTAGTAGGAACCCAAGGCTCCTCATCTCAGTAGCTAATGCTACCTCTGGTCAGCCCATGGAAGGCCGTGGGGCCCTCCAAAGAAATGCCACCTTACACCATTACTGACCCATTGCCAAAACCGGTCATGCTGGAGGATGTTGCAGGCAGCAGAACGTTCTCCACGGTGTCTCCAGACTCTGTCACATCTGTCACATGTGCTCAGTGTGAACCTGCTTTCATCTGTAAAGAGCACAGGGTGTTAGTGGCGAATTTGCCAATCTTGGTGTTCTCCGGCAAATGTCAAACATCCTGTATGGTGTTGGGCTGTAAGCACAAAGGTGGAGGTAGCGGTCCTTCTGCTGGGTTGTTGCCCTCCTATGGCCTCCTCCATGTCTCCTGATGTATACTGGCCTGTCTACAGGTAGAGCCTCCATGCTCTGGACACTACGCTGACAGGCAAACGTGCTGCCACAGCTCACATTGATATGCCATCCTGGATAAGCTGCACTACCTGAGCCACTTGTGTGGGTTGTAGACTCCGTCTCATGCTACCACTAGAGTGAAAACACTGCCAGTATCTATCTATCTATCTATCTATCTATCTATCTATATGTATCTCTCTCTCTCTCTCTCTCTATATATATATATATATATATATATATATATAAAATAAAAACATTTAAAATAACACCGTTAAAGCTAATATTTAACAAATATGAAAAATTCATATCAATTTCTCTTGCTGTACATTATCATTTTGTAATTCTCAAATTCACTTGTAGCATTTAAAATGATTTGAATGAATTGTTTTTTATATTATAGAATTTGTAAATTATGCTTTTATTGCTTATCAGACAAATCATGAAAATGTTTATTGATTATTAATTAGGCATTATTTTGAAACACAGATGTTTGACTTAATCCATATGAATTCCATTCTGTCTAAAGAGTTCACCCAAATATTCTGTCATCATTTACTTAAACTCAAGTTATCCAGTTGATGGGATCCACTGAGTTCCATATTATGGAAAAAATACTTCAAAATACACTGGTAAGTCAGTGGTTAGTGTCAACCGTTTGGTTACCACATTCTTCAGCGTTGTTGGGGAAAGTTATTTTTTTAAGTAATGCGTTACAGAAAAATAGAATAAAAATTCTATTTTTGTTGCTTGTGTGAAAAAAGTAATTTCAAGATATTTTAAATAAGTAATGTGTTGCTTTGCTAGTTACTTGCACTAGTAGGAGGTGGATGGTTCTAGAGAGTTCAGGAGAGTCCAGGAGTTATGCCAGTGGTTATCAGAGATGCAGGACTCCTGGGGCTTCTGACAGCAGGTGTTTACTTTCACTTACACACACACACATACTGTACACAGACTTTCCACTTGACATCTCTGATATTCCTGACATAAATGGCCACACACCTTTTTTGGACGAAATTCAATCTGTTTGCCTTAAACATAGCTTTGACTTTAAAGCAACAAGTAGATTATGTAAAAGGCAGCTGGCTATGTTTGTAGAAGCTTTGAGAAGTGAGTCTTAGGGAGTTGTTCTTTATATTCTTTTCAAAAAGTCTTGCGAACTGTTCCCATGGTGATGCTTTGAGCACTCAAGGTCGTAAAGTGCAATTTAAGATACTGTAAAGAGCAGTTTATCAAATGAAAGAATGTGCTGCGGTTTGAGATTTAACTAAGCCTTAGACTGGAGTTTAATGCTTCCCAAATGGATGTACAGAAAAATTGAGAATATTATGTTTTATAATTAGCATTTTCTCTCTCTTTTTTTTCTTGTCTGTGTTTGCGTTTTCCAGACAGACTGTCAGTCTGAACATCTGTGATGGAGATTTTACACTGACTTAGGTGGAGATTAATTAATTAGATTACAGTAACTGGTAATACTGTGTAAAAGCTAAATTAATTATATATTAAATTACTTATATATATTAAAAGGGACATCGGATACCCATTTCCCACAAGTTCTTTACGGTCTGTAATATACTTTGCTTACAATTCTCCAATGGTTGTGTAAAACATCACACTATTAACCTTAAAAAAAAGCAACCAATTTGGTGCATGTCTCTTTAAATGATAATGAGCTACTGTTCACCCCACCCCTCTTTTCCATGGGGTGTGTTGAGACTCCATATGACTCAAAAGGTGATTTTTTTTATGCTAACAGCTAGTTATCTACATAAAAACCAGCTACTAATTGAAACAGCTTTCGGGTTCAGACAGCCCATAATAAACTGCCATTGCATTTTCTATCTAGGTTTTCTGAGCTAGCAGACACACCAGAAACCTAAACTAAATGCAAAACAAGTGAAGTGAAAATGTCACCTGGGATTAAAAATTCCAATAGAAAAGTTATACTTGCAGCATTGTTCAAATTATGAACTGTGCTATTAATAAGACCAACAGCTCTCTTGCTTGTATGACACTGCTCTTAAACAGCAGTTCCATTATTGAGTAACCTTGTGATAGAATGTGGTTGCTTTGTTTATATACATTTTACACCATCAACAACAGTAATAGCAAACATGCCAAAGCTAATTATTCTATTCTATTCTATTCTAGGCACAGTATGTCAGTATCTAACAAGCGCTAAGCACAAAGCGAAACAGTTATCGCACTCCTAACTCAAATGTGTGATGTTCTCTTATCAGATTATTTCTGTCCGCCAGTTCCTTCCAGTATGTGTGTGTTTATAAGGGTCTGTGGCAGATCTCTTCTTCTCAGTGGGATAGTTCTCCTGCAGCACCGATGTGTTCAGCATTCATAACAGAAGACAAGGATCCAGCATTCATACCGATAGCTGCGCTATGCGTACCACCCCATACATGCCTCTTCTCTTTCTCTATATACTGGTCTCAGGCTTGCTGATTTGGGAGCCCGCAATCATTATCTCAGTAGTCGTGTATTGAACAGCAGTTGTGCCACACTGAACCCAAGCTGCGCTCTTCTCCCAGGCCACCTTCTCTGTCAACAAAAATTATTCATGAAGCTATTCCAGCCATCAGCCCCCACCGTAGCAGAACACAAGATGACGCCAGACCTGAAGGTCGGATCTGAAGGAGTTAAAGGACACTGGTGGACAAATGTGTCTTTGTTCTTTTATCTGTACTGCAGTGCTGCAGGTTTTAGAACAATTGTACAGTATGTACTTCTTGTTTAAAGAAACATACCTACTGTACGAATTACAATTTTGATCTTTCAACCGTCTTTGTTTACAAAGAATGTTCTTAGAATATAAAAATAATTTATTCAGAAACAAACATTTTATATATATATATCTTTATGTGCTGTTAGTTTTTCATGTTATTTCGCCAAGGGCACTGTTTGCTCACTTGTATAGTTTCTTAGATAAAAGCCGTTTCAAATTGTTTAATGGCTTTGCAGATAGAGAAAATGTTCAGAAACTGTTTGTCTGGGCCACCTCATTTTATTTTAAAGTAGTAGTATCTGACAGAATGAGGTTGCTGTGATGAGAACAGAGTTTTGTTGTAGATTTATTTTGGGTCATTTTAGGTGTCTGTTAAAAATAGGTAATTTTGCCTTTTCATCTCCAAAATAAAGCTTTAATTGGCTTCACTTATCTTCCGATGTGTCTTCTAAATGGATGAGCGCTTTTGCTCTTATGCAGTCTGTTTTGTGATTCGGATCTGCGTGATCTTGTTTCTCAACTCCTGAAACTATCAGGTTGTGAGAGTCGAACTGTGTAGAACAGGGACCATTATCTCATTTGTTTATTACTCTAGAGCCCCAGTTGTAATGGGGGTTGTTCACCTCAAGAGTTGTATACAAGACAAGGCCGTATGTTTCATTTAAATTCCTGTTGTCCTAGATTAATGGCACCTGGATAGCTAATCAATAACTGCTGCAAAACCCATTACCAAATCTTGCAAATGGATAAAAAAAAAGTTAGATTGTTGCCCTGGGGTGATTTAGAGGCTCAGCCCAGTTGTCTGTTGCAGGTTGTGCTGTACCAAGGGTTTTGAGCTGGGATGACAACTCTAGACGTTATGGATTTGAATTGGGTAGTGTGTTTGATACAATATTCACTCTTCTCTACGTCAGGCGGTATTATGCAAAGTTAGGCCTGGCTAGCAGGAAGGGGTTCAGCGATGCCAGTCACGCCGACAGACCCAGCAGGCGATAAATCAGAGATTCACTGTTGCACTGAGAGTTTTGACCACTGGTGCTCCACAGCTGTTTCTTATACGGACACAATGTAGATAGTGCTGACAACCACAAAAATCAGAGATGGCTTTCAATACAAACACATAAAGAGCACAGGTTTACTGGAAGCATCATTATAGTGTCACTAAGGAAAGAGTTGAATATAAAGACAACAGTACATCCTGTTGCCACCGAGGCAAACTGAAGCGGAAAGTCTAGAAAGCTGTCTAATAACACTGTTAAATATAATATTAAGCAGATCTCAAAATTAATATTTATTTTCTTACGCTTTTAAAGACTAATTTCACTTCAGTGTTTAAAAGATAGATTTGTATTTATTTTCTCATTTACTTACTTACAGATAATATTTTTTTATCTATAAATATAAAATAATGCTTGCATGCATTTTTTTATTTCCTGTCTGTGTTTATTTTATTTATTTATTTATTACTTGTTTATTTAAGTTAGAAACCAGACACATACAAGAGGCATCAGCAATTTTAATTTTATTTATTAATAAGCTATTTTTATTATTAAATTATTTTTTTTTTAATGTTAATTAAAAATGTTTATATTAATGTTTATTTACCGAAAATATTATTAAATGTTTTCAACCTATTTTGGGTTCATTTTATGCAAGAAACATAGTAATTTTTACTATGGTTTACTACCCAGAAGGTATCTGGATCAGTTGATAAGTCAAAACAACCCAATCTCTAGGTTTGTGTAAATTTAGTGGATGATCACTCACCTGTGTGTCTATTTTGGCTTGAGGGAAAGTGTCAATTGATGTGATTCTTTAAACCACCTGTCTGGAATAAAACATTAATGAAGTTGCTTAAGTCATTTTGGACCACACCATATCCCTTACACAGATAAAGAATGAATGTGCCCTTGCAGTGAAATGACCTACGTGCATGGATTCACATTTTCTGTGGAGCGGGGAAGGAAGTGGAAGGCGCTGTTTGAAGGAGTTCTTACATGACAGACAGCGAGTATCACAAGGCTGTCTGAGGCAGCTGTATGAATTTCTCAGTACTTGGCTCTTCCCACAGCTTTTGAAAACTCTGTTGTCCTCTGGCTGATTCATTTTGTGTGTTTAGCACTGAATGTGAATGACTCTTTAGCCACACAGAAACAGCAGTTTTTGCCAAGTGATGGTTTGAAAATCTTGATTGGAATTTTTTCCAGGATGTTGTTTACAGGGATGTTGATGCAGGAGCATATGGTATCATTTAGATGCATTACTCCACCCCAAAACTAATATTTTGTCATTAATCACAGTTCATCTTTGGAACACATTTAAGATATTTTGGATGAAAATCGGGAAGCTTGTGACTGTCCCATTGACTGCCATAAGCATAATGTTATGAACACTTTTTGTACGGCAAGAAAACAAACATAATGACTTTATTCAACAATTCGGCACTGTAACATAAGCATGTTGGGAAAACAGACATGGGAAAATTTTATTATGGTGTTGGTCTGAATGAAAATGCTAATTATTTTTTTGCCACTACGTGCCACGTTGAAGCATTAAAAGATCACAAACACTGCTTTAAATGAAATTGACCGATCACCAGATGAAAAATTAATTGTTGAACAAATCGTTTGGGAGTAGCTGAACAATACAGTAAAAATAAATGTATAATATAAAAAAAAATGCATGCATGTCAACCTGTTGTTTGGAACTCAAAAAACTAAAATATGAACATTTCATAACTAACAATAATAATAATATTAGGGCCACTTTAAGATTTTTTTGATAAAATTCAAGATCTTTCTGAAACCCATTTACAGTAATGCAACTGAAACATTCCCAGGCCCAGAAAGCAGTAAGGAGATTGTTAAAATAGTAGTACATTTATTTAACACTTTCTTCTATTTTGTGTCAGTCTTTGCTGCAACATGGACTGACTTACATTTCTCAGATTACCTAATTTTTTTGTTTTGCAGATGAAAGTCACATGATGACCAACTGTTCATTTTTAGGTAAACTAAGAACCAAGATATCCAGTATAGTATGTGTATATAAAGGCTGTGGATGAAGGCAGAGAAGCAGGCCAGTGGGATCAGATCAGAGGCCTTTAGAAAGTGAAACCTCGATGAGAGCTTGTCTCCTGGCACAATAAGCCAAAACTTTGAGCTTGCAACATGTCGTAGCCTCTGGGAAGAGATGACCGCCCGCGTGTGAAGCGCTGCTGTCACTATGTGTACGGACAGCGCCTCTAGACAGAGCCGACGACTGTTGTGTAACAGCCCAATTGCTTTCGGTCCAGTGGGCAGGATCAGGGAATTTGTGAGCCCTTGTTCTTTGGAGAAGTTTGTTGAATGCGGATCTGAGGTGACAATAGGAGACATTAACTCTTCTGAAGAAAAAAATCAATTACTTCCTAACCACCACTTTGTACTTTTCAATATCCATTTACTCTCTGTTAGCTCGACACTGACACAAGGGAGTCTCGAGTCTCCTCAGCTCAGGTCTGTGTTTTCAGGCTCCGCAAACACAGATGGAAGACTAAACAGAACTGACATTAAGAAGCACAAACACACATTCTTTTCTTAAAACCTTGTACTATGAGACCAAGAGCAGAGATACAGGCTTAGCCTTAGAAATGCTGCCATTAATAAAAAATAGACTACAGAAGATATCTGTTTTAAAGGGATGATCGTCATAAAATGAGAATTCTGTCATCATTTACTCAACCTCATGAAAGGATCAGAAAAGACAGACTTTACATTTTTGTGTGAACTATCCCTTTAAGAGCACAACAACTCATAAAAGCAATATATTGATAGAGATCTGAAATGGCAAACCCATATTCAGTTCATATAGAAGTTATTTAAATAAAGGCCCATATGGCTATACATGCTATTCAGCCCACTTAGAAAGAAAGAGGACATCTGACCAAACTTTACAGAGATATATATCTGTTATATATATATATATATATATATATTATTTTATTTTGTTGAGAACCTGAAAAAAACAAATCTATTACAAAAAATATATATAAACAATTTTTTTTTAAAACCTGTTATCTATTAAAATGACTGTTTGCAGGTAGACTTTTAATTTTTTTTATGTTTGTTAAAAGTTTCATCAAAATATTTTTAGATTAGAGTTTACCAGATCTAGGGCTTAAATGACCAAATAACATTTTTGAGTGCTAAATAATGATGCAAATACCAGTCCTTTGACGAATGCTAGAAATAATATTAAGTAATTTGCAGTGCATGATACATTTGATTAATATCCTCCCATAAACTTTGCATCTGAAAGGAAAAACTCTACAAATGCATATTCAAAAAAACAAAAACAAAAATGTCCAAGCCTTTTCAACGCTAGTTCTTCATAGTGCATTTTAGTAAATGCCTACATAAGTGCATTGTAAAATATTTCAGAATATTGTTTTTATACAAAACACACAAATACATGGTACCAAATATATTTTACAGTTTTTCCCAATTGTTTACCAAATTCCCAATTATTTTACAATGCACGTATGTAGGCCTTTGTACTGTCTGAAGTAAGGGTAACACTGAACAAAAGGCTTACAGTATTTGAAAGCAAAATACCATTTTGAGAAGAAATGACATTGTTTTGAGAGTAAAATTTGATTTAGCAGGAGAATTGTTGGGTTTTACCCATTGTGTGTGTGTTTTTGATGTGTGTAGAGTTCTGACAATATGAGGCATGCTTTCAGAAAATGTGTGTAAACAATTGGGAAAAACTGTAACGCAGAAATACTGTTTGCTAAGCTGTTAGTAAATCTGGCCCCTAGAATTTAAAGAGCAAGTTTTTAGATTTGTAAGCGCATCAGACGGTCAGCAAATGGACTGTGGGATGTCTGTGGGCATGCTGTCTGAAGCTGAGAATAGTCTACAAAAATCATAACGCATACTTTCACTAAACACTGAAACAGCTTCAGTTTTCACTGGGAGGGGGTTTTCAGAAGGTTGATGACGAAACGGTTGTAGTATCTGGCTTTTAAATGTGCTCCATACATGAATGAATGGAGGTTTCCTCAGGCCGTTTGGGGATCTGGTATCTGGTGTGGAGAGGTGGCGTCTCACTGCGAGTTGGGCTTGTGTGAAATTCCACTCTTAAGACAGATGAGCTCTGAGGAAAGCCTCCTAAGTGAAAGCAGTTAGCAGACAGACAGATAGAGGGAGAGAGGAAGGAAGTGAGTGGTACTGAATGCTCTGTGATGACCCGCAAACATGTGTCCAATACAATCATACAGTCAAGGTTTTTTGTAGTCCTAATTATATAGTGCAAGTTTCTACATAATATATTTACTGTGACCTGTACAGAATCTTGTCATATTTTAATCTCTTTAATTGGCATAATGAAAGATTTAATCAGCCTCCAACAGGCCCAGTATTGTACTGAATCCCAGTAGCTTCCATCAGCTGTCGACTGCAGTAAATGTGGTCCAAAACATTAATCCCAGTTAATTCTTACATCTGTTTGCTTTCAGCTTCAGTGCAGATGACTTGCAGCATGTGTATGTGAGGTAGAGAGACGGTCTTATTTACTTGAGAAGAAAGATTGATTTCAGTGTCTTTAAATATGTAGTGCATTCAGAAACCATCAAGACTCAGTCAAGAGCTCTGAGGGTCCTGTCAGCAGTGTCAAAACAGTCTGGAGAGCCGTTGTGATTCACACGTCATCTTTGGAGGCTTTCCTCTCAGGTTCTGAACTGAGGCCGCGGTGAAGTTTCATTAATGCATATGAGTCAGCTCTGACTGCGAGAAACCACAGAGGAATCACATCAGCTCTGCGCTGAGCAGAAAGCACACACTGAGAACACAAAGTCTTTATGGATGAAAGACATACTCATTACAGTTGTAAGATGTGTTTACTTGGAACTTAATGTTTGATGTTACTAAAATTTAAGCCTGTATCAGTAACTAGGAAACTCTTTTGGGGGCTATAGGGCAGTGGCCTGCTGTTTACTTCAGTCCATTTGCTCTTTTCTAAATTGTTTTATTTCTGGACATTCTAGACATTCATTCTACTGTCAGCAGTATAACAGTAATAATTTCATATCAGGGAGTTTTTTGGTTGCACAAACTGCACAAATAAGCTAATTCTTTAAATTCATATTGATGTGTGCAGTGGTTCTCAGCTGCTAAAGAAATATGCAAAAAATGTAAATCTAAATCTAATTGTGAAAAGTTAGGTTGGCAGGCTTGTCAACAAAATGGAGAAGAAAATGCTTCTTGTATATTTTTTTGTGGACGTCAAAGCCTATGCGTCTAATCAACTTAACAGTATTTTGATGCAAATTCATCTGTCTCTTGGGATAAGTAGCCAAATTAGACAGATGCCGACATGGACAGGTTGCGTGACATGGCCTCATACTCAAAAACCATGCACAAAATTGTTCAAGGTAGAAAACAGGACCCAGACTATGGTAACTGTAATAATGTCTCTGTCTGTCTGTCTCTCTGTCTGTCTTTCTGTCTGTCTCTGTCCATCTGTCTGTCTGTTCATCTCAATTTGTCTGTCTTTGTCCATCCGTCTGTCTGTCTCAATCTGTCTGTCTGTCTGTCTGTCTGTCTCAATCTGTCTGTCTGTCTGTCTGTCTGTCTCAATCTGTCTGTCGGTCTGTCTGTCTGTCTCAATCTGTCTGTCGGTCCATCCATCTGTCTCAATCTGTCTGTCTCTGTCTGTCCATCCGTCTGTCTCAATCTGTCTGTCTCTGTCCATCCGTCTGTCTGTCTGTCTCTGTCTGTCTGTCTGTCTGTCTCTCTGTCTCAGTCAGTCAGTCTGTCTCTGTCCGTCTGTTTCTGTCTATATGCATCTGATATGCATGTCTATATGCCTATTTGTTTGTCTCTCTCTCTCTCTCTCTCTCTCTCTCTCTCTGTCTGCCTATCAGTCTTTGTATGTCTTTTTTTTTTTTATTTAGTGATGGCAGTCAGTTGGCTGTTGTGTTGCTAACCTCATTGTTACTCAGAAGTGCAGCTGTGCAGGCCTGTAGTATAAAATGTGTTCAGCCATGCGTACAGATTCCCGTGTTTATGTTGTTACCTTAAATCCAAGGGCAGGTCGGCAGGTTTCCAGCCAGAGGGGAATACTCTCTACATACCTACACACACAGTGGGCCAGCGAGAACCTGCTTGACAGTGATGGACTGTACATTGTCATCTCCTGTGAAGAGGAGCCTTGTTGAATGAGATCTTGAGGTAGAAAGCAGTAAGTCAGACCGTGTGGCCTCTCCACGCGCTGCCATCTTTAAATGCACCCCATCCATATCTTCCCTCACAGGGGGCACACACAAACTTCCAGCACTTCTGCCTGTTTTCTGCCAGCATGTTAGGTTTAAGATTCGCAGTGCATGCATGAAAAATGGTAACAATTTGTTGCACTACTGGAGATTACTCTGCTGGAGATAAGATGCTCAATAGCACATTTAGATATTATGAAAAATGGATACGTATTGAGGAATGAATTAAAATGAATAATATGCATTAGGTGTGAGCAATATACTGGCAGACACAATTAACAGGTAGAAATTTCCTGAGATACTGTTTCTGAGCACTTTTAGAGAGGTGCTCATAGACTGCCAGAGTACTGAATGTATTCAAGAATCATTTTGCTGCTTTATAGGCATTGAACAATTAAATACACATACTTGTATGTGTCAAAATGCTCATCTTTGTAAGTATTTTTGTGAATGCAGTAATTTAGGTAAAACAAGTAAAGAAAGAAAACATGTATAACAGTATATTGGATCCAGGCAGTTCTTAAAGGGTTACTCTAGCCCAAAAAAAAAAAAAAAATTAATAACAAATTCATTAATCTTACCCCATTGACTGCCATGTACTGTAACTAACACTGTCAAGGCCCAGAAAAGTATGAAAGACACAAGCCTCCTGGTTTTCATCTAAAATATATTAAATTCTGTGTCAAGGATAAACAAAGATTTCACTGGTTTAGAACAACATGGGGGTAACTCATTGACAACATTTTCATTTTGGGGTGGAGTAACCCTTGAATTTTTATTTTTTAAGTTTTGCAGCTTTTTGATCACCCAACTTCTCGAGTAAAGCTGTGTTGGTCCAGCAGCTTATCTAAACAAGCTTGGAAATGCATGCTGGTCTAAACTGGTCTTGTCAGGTGGTGTTGTTTATGTGTGAGGATGTGTAGTTTTAGTTTGTGCAGTGTTCAGAGAATGAGAATAACAGTCAAGTGTCATGGTAGACAGCCACAGGACCTCCAGGCGATAGAGAGATTCAGTCTACCTCAGCATTTAATCCAGTCCACCTTCAGCGAGTCCTACCGTACGAGAGCTATGAGGATTGCATTACTGACTGAATTACTGTATAAGGAGAGAGTAAATACCTCAAGAATTAATTAGACTCATGGTTCTTAATAATGTAATCAACCCTGCTGTAACCTGTCTTTGTATTTTCTGCAAAGAACATGATTTTGTTCTGTTGTATTAAACAGCATTTCTTGCTTAAACTCTCTAAATACAAATGTAAGCAAACTTGCCACCCTGCTTTCATTAAGACTTAAGAGAGTGTATTCATATTAAGGCTTGTACGCCAAGGTGACTCATGATGATAAATGAATGTGGGCAGGCGTAAGGTCACCCTTTGAAAGCACCTTTACGTTAGCATTTAAATTGAAAGTATCTCCACATTTAAATAAATTTTAAAGCCTCTTAAGAAAAGTGAGGTTGGTCCAGAGAAGCAACACCAGACCCTTATTAAATCACAAATGAGATGTGTGTGATGTTCTCTTGCTCTACTGATTGAAAATTTGTTGTGATTCATTTGTGTGTTCACAGCAGTGGCAGTCAATTAACTACATGGCTTGCCCTTGGTGAACTGGCATTAGAATATTTAATTTTTAGTGTCCTTGAATATAAATCCACCCTTAGTTGCAAAGGTGATTACCAAAGGAAATATCTTTTATCTTTTCAGATTGGAAAAGTATTTTTGTACCGCTTTTGGTTTAAGATTTTATTTTTGTATTTTTTTTTTTGTATTTTTCTCTTTTGCTCATGAGTGCTACATTTATTTGATCACAAATATAGTAAGTATTTAATTATTATTATTATTATTTTTATGTATTTTAAAATTGTATGGTAATTCATTCAGGAATAGCTGAATTTGCAGCATTCTATCATTCTTAAATGATTTGCTTCTCAAGAAACATTTTTTCCCCATGCTCACATTTCTGAGTAAAATGATAAAGTTCTTTCAATTAATCTTTTTAAACATTTCACAACAAAAGTGATCTTGTTCTGGTGTTCTTGGCACATGTTTGCTGAAATCATCCTTTGCAATGATCTGCAATGATTCATTGTTTGGCAAAAATAAATATACAAATTTAGTTTTTAATCAACATGTTTGTACATGTCAGAAATATATAAACTGTATATATTTTTATGTTTTAAATAAGTGTGGGAGTGTGTACAGGATATTATATATATATATATATATATATATACAATGAGGTCAATAAGTATTTGATTACCCTGTGATTTTGCAAGTTTTTTTACTTAGAAATCATGGAGGGGTCTACAATTTTCAGCATATGTGCATTTCCACTGTGAGAGACAGAAACTAAAAAGAAAAATCCAGAAATCACATTGTATGATTTTTTTTTAACAATTTATTTGGGAATTACTGTCAAATAAGTATTTGATCACTTGAGTCAAAATGTTTTAATATTT
Source organism: Enteromius unitaeniatus (assembly GCA_032359435.1). NCBI lineage: Eukaryota > Metazoa > Chordata > Actinopteri > Cypriniformes > Cyprinidae > Enteromius > Enteromius unitaeniatus. The sequence continues at coordinate 13,275,951 of JAUMHI010000055.1, forward strand.
GGTAATATTTAAATAATAATATTGAATAGTTAAGCCTTTGTTGACAATTACAGAGGTCAAATGGTTCCTGTAGTTCTTCACCAGGTTTGCACACACTGCTGGAGGGATTTTGTCCAACTCCTCCATACAGATCTTCTCTAGATCTGTCAGGCTTCGAGGCTGTCGCTGATTAACACAGAGTTTCAGCTTCCTCCAAAGATTTTCAATTGGATTTAGGTCTGGAGACTGGCTAGGCCACTGCAGAACCTTGATATGTTTCTTACGGATGGCGGGGTCATGAAAGCCCATTCAGGGCCATTTCTGGAGGAGTTGAGCCTGTCTGTGTGTGAGGCACTGGGAGAATGCGTCAGAGTTGTGTGTTCCTGTGGGAGGGAGGCATCAGGTGGTCTGTGTTGTGTTAAATGGGCTGACGAGACGGGGGACGGGGGGGAAGGATGGGGGGGTGATGATGAAGGGTGTGAGATGACTCTGTTACACTCTCATGTGTTCCTGAGTTAGAGGGTGTGGGGTGTTGCTTGGATGAGGACGTGTGACAGAGAAGTGTTTTGTGGGGTTAGTTATAAGGGTTTTTGATGATTATTAAAGCATAAAACTTCTGACAGCATTTATAATCAGAATGTTGCTTGGCTCAGTATGGTCATTAGGTATGATGAATAATCTTTTTAGTTGATACCGCAACATGACATTTCACTGTTATAACAAAATCTTACATTTGAACTCTTTTTATATATGTTCAACTTTAGAGCTGTAGAAATTTACATTTATTATAATGTAAGTGTTTGTTTCATTGATCTGGCCTTCATTCTTAGTACTTGAAAAGATGTCATGAAAACACATTAAAGATTTCAAATAAGTATTGTTTTTATGTTTCAACATTAATTAAGAGTGGACAGATTTATGCTTATAATTTTAATGTTATGTCATTTGATTATGATTTAATTTTATGTTATTAGTAATTACAGTTATAGAAACCTGTGTGATTTTTTAACAGCTCTAATATAATGCTAAATGCCTTTTAAATACTTTACAAAATACTTTCAAAAATATATAC
>JAUMHI010000055.1:13277100-13302746 GCA_032359435.1 Enteromius unitaeniatus
GTGTGATTTTTTAACAGCTCTAATATAATGCTAAATGCCTTTTAAATACTTTACAAAATACTTTCAAAAATATATACATTATATAAATTATTGAAAGTTATGTAATTGGCAGTGTTTGTTTGTGCTGTGCTGTTAGAACCACAATAAAATTCAAATAAATGAAAAAATATATTTAGAAAACTATTTTTACACCTCTAATGTTGTTTAGATCCAGTATGCAAATGTTGAATTCAAATATATATGAATGATAAGCTCAGTGATTGGCTTCCTTTAAAAATATTTCTGAAGTGCATGCTTAATGAATCTCAAACTGTTATTTTAGACATAATCTGATTATCTACGATCTATGCACCTAAGTCTGAAATGAAAAAAAAAAGTTTTGTTTTAAAGCTGTTTTTAAAGGATTAAAATTGAGTTATAAAATAATGTATAGGTCAGTCAAATCTTTAGAATGAACCCCTACTTTGAAACTAGCCTTCTTCTCCTTCTGCAGAATGGTGACGCTCTTTTGAAGCATTTGAAGCTGTGGAAAATATGGATTCTGTCTTTAAGCAGAGAATAAAAGAGGTTTACTGATGTAAAGAAAAGCTCGATTTCACCACAGCTTACAGAGCTTCGGAATGACACAGCAATAAAAATGAAATCAATTTCCTCAAGGCTGCAGAACTTAGAAGAAGATCCCAAGAGACTGGAAAGTAGTCTTGACTCAGATACACATGATATTTAAAGTGCTGGTATTTTAAGCGCCCGCTCCCCCAGGGCTGCTGGAGCAGCTGATGGCGATGTTCGTTTCCATCAGACGGTTAACTGGCATTTCGTACAAAATGAGAGTGATTGAAATGGCTTCTGACTTCCCCTCATTTGAATTGTACAAACTGAGACAGTCCACCTCTAAATCTGTCTCGCTGCTAAACTTCATGACCTCAATCTGCAGCGAGCTCTCGGCCTAAATGTTCAAACCGTGACAGGGTCATAATTCAGAGCAGTTCATAGCGTCAGTCCTGTCCTTGAAGCCTTTGTGCATCGAGGCCCTTGTAAATTAACTGTTCTGATCTTTGACATGCAGGGTAACTGTAACCCGTGTACACTTCTGGGATATTATGGATTAAGCCATCGCCAATCATTTGGTTTTTGACTTTTATTGCCTCCCTTGATTAAGGATCATTTTGCATCCAACTTGTGACACATGATACCTTCAACTCAGGAGGGCAAGGTGATGTAAACAGCAGAAGGTTATGCACTCTGTGTCATTAAATCCTTTCTCCCATCAAGCCTCCCTCTCTGGGTGTGAGTGACTGGCTTTCAGCACCATGGACAGGGACATTCATCAGCACAGGGCAGAACCATGAGCTGTAGATCATATCCCATCACCCCAAGGGCTGACAGCTCATTTTGAAGGCCCAGCTGATAGAGAAGGAGGAGCTACGACAGCCCGCATATCCATCAGTGTCCTGCGACCCATCCGTGCACTCTCTCTCATGGTTTGGCACGTTGCGGCGCTCTAAGTCGTAAAGAGCTCTTTTAGCACGGACCAGTCCTAAATATGCCCCTCTTTTTAATTGAGGTTTACGGGGCTGCAGTTAACATGGCTATTAATAACCATTGATGTACTAAGACCTTCAAAGTGCGTTGGAGACAAAAGGAGACTATGTTCTGGAGGGAATAATGCACTGTTCCCTTCAGGTTGTGTAAATGAAAAGAACCTATAGCCTCAAGGCTGTGCATAATTATCAGAACCTGGCAGAATTTGCCCTTGAAGTAATGATATTTCTACAAACTGTACACACTGTTGTATTGTATTTATTCATAAAAATAATAACATATCAAACATATTATTATTATCATCATAGTATATATATATATATATATATATATATATAGTTTTATTTAATATATATATGGTATATACTTTTATTATATTTTTAGTTGTTTTATTGCTTTTATTTCATTATGTATCATTTTTAAATTATTGAATAATTAGAATAAGTATTATTATTAGGTTGTTGTATTAATAAATTATGTATATGGATGTATGTGCATATATAATAATTTTATGATATTTTTAGTTGTTTATTGTATTGTTTTGTTTTATTATTTAATCATTATTGTTTTAAAATATGTAATAATAATAATAATAATGATTTTATCCCAATGTTGTCACACAAAAATTGCATTTATGTATTTATTTATTTAATTCCAGCATTATAAAACAAACAATTTTACTCTTATTTTAAAAGTGTCTTGTGTTGTTCAAGTTTACAATTGTTTTATATTAATTCTGTAGTATTGATCAACTACTTGACAATGAAAATCATTCACATTTTAAAATGTTTGAAAGATACTGTCAATAATGTTGATTAATTTGATTTCCACTTTTGGTTACGGTATGAATGATGGGTGAATACTGTAAACACTAACAACTGCAAAGTTAGTCTGGTTCAACTTGTCATGAACAGATAGGTCAAAAAAGACCACATATACTGACTTCCATCACCAGAAGGAAATTCTCCAGTATAATAGATTTCACAGCTTAAAATAGAAGGTGGCTGTCAGAACACCTGCACTTCATACCTAAGTAAATTGGTCCCCAAGTGTTTCTGTGTGTACTTCAACCTACCAGTGACGACCATACCTGGAGAACATGACAGGTCTTCTCTTAACCACCATTCATGTTTTTGTCTTTAATAACATGTCTGAAAGAGAGAGAGAGAATGAGAGGAGCAAGGCACGAGGAAGGATTTTAATACCCCTGCTGTTAAACACTCTGGCAGTGGTTGTGTTTGGCCTCAAATCATGACTATGGAAAAAGGAGTTGCTATAAAACAGCAGTGTGAACTTTATTAGTACATTTCATTTCAGGGCGAAGTAGACTGTACTAGCACCAGGAAATGAAACCCTCTATTAACCTCTCACAGCATGTGCCTGAATTAATAGTGAGCATTAGCCTGCTTGTGTCAAGAGAGATTCAGAAGTCAAGGTCAAGTAACATCAGAATTACACACTTGTTTAATGACAGTCCATGCCTGAAAGATGCTTTTTCTAACGAGACAAATCCCGACCCTGGGTTGTTTTTAGTCACCTTAAAGCTTTTATGGACATAGTCAAAATAAATATTAAAACAAGAATTGTAAAAAAAGATCAGTCATTGCTTTTTACAAAGTATTTAATTAGTAAATTTTTACTTTGTATGAGAGTCCAGCTACATTAACTCAGTCTCAGTCCTGGAACAATAACAGCTGTTCATATATGAACATTTATATGTAAATAATGTCCCATATACAGTTTGAGGTGATTCCTCAGTGCATGTGTGATGCAGAAGATGCCTGTGCTGGAAGATGATGCATGCTTGCACTGGATTGGCTTTCTCTTGTACTGAAGAAACACTTTAGAAACAGTCTCCTCATATGTCTTGCTCGCAGTAAGTTTGCATGGGGACTCTGTCCATTTCTGCACTCTAGACCCTGCTCATCACCCTTTGAAATAATGGATTTGAGGTGTTTCTGTTTTCCTTTTGATGTACCTAAAGTTGCACAAGAACAGCCATACAACTAACACTTTAAATTGATGAGAGCCTGAAGAGCTCCAAATCCCCTCCTGCTGTGATTTACCACCTTACCCTAGATCCCAATGCTTAACTAACTGCTGTCATATTGTTTCAATCATTGTGACATAGTGTGTATTAGGTCTGGGCGATATAACTGAATTTAAAACTGTAGCTAAAATGGTGATGGATGAAATCAAATGATTATTTTCCAACTTGCTTTTTCATAGCTATATATATATATATATATATATATATATATTTAGAAACAATTATATATATATATTATATATTATATTTGAAAAAAAAAGTAAATTCAACTTTCCAGCTCTTTAAATGTCACTATGAATGATTAACAAATTATATATATATAGTCCATTTAAAATGATCATGATATGCACATTAAAGTAATTAAACAATTTTATACAGTAAGATTTAATTGAATATTATGGTAAAAATGTAATGTATCGCCCAGTCCTACTTTGTGTTATGCTTTTCTTTATGTCTTACCTTCTCTTCTTCTCTTTCTTCTGTATATCAAGCTATTATGTGTTCTGCTAATCTTGCAGAAGATTGTTGTTGTTGCTTATTATTATTATTATGACCTTGTTGTTGTCATTTATATTTGTCTCTTTTCTTTGCGTATTTCTCTCATTGTGTTGAATATGTTCTGTTGCTTGGAGCGCTCTCTCCCTTTCTAACCCTGCGCTCATTTTGTTATGGCCCGACCGCAGTCCAGGATGATGCTGCCCCAGGTACCCAGGAGTACATTATGTTGCGGCAGGATTCCATCCATTCTGCGGATATAAGGGGTAAAGGCTCCCCTTTTCGTGCTAAGTGTCATGAAATCTTCTGCTGCCCACTGAAGCAAGTCGTCCTCAAAGAAAGCTCAGAGCCTGAAGGTTTGTGTGCAACACATCCATGTTTTTTTCTTTATTTTGCTAATGCTTTTGTATCTTTTACCTAAGTTTAAGTTTCATTTGAACTTACTTTTGTTTTTTGACTTTTCCTAAAAGCATCTGGTTTGTGCATTTTCTGTTTCTGAGCTATATGTGTGTCTTGTAAAAACTGCTTGAAGCCTGCAATGTTGAATGTTGAATAAGCTTTTATTAAATAACAAAGGCCATTAGACAGTTTTCTGTTAATTTTTTCAGTTAACCTGACAGGCAACATTAAACAACAGCAGTCCTTAAAATGTGTAATACTTTATAATAACATTTATACTTTAGAATCTTATAATAACATATAGTAATGTGTAATAAAATTAGTCATGAATTATCATGCAGATCAGAAAAAAGAATACAACACGTGAATGTTTTTTTAATAATGATGTTTATATAATGTATTGAATTATATAAAGTTATAACAACATCATATATTATTATTATTATTTTTTTTTTTTCATATACATTTTTTTAATGAAGGTTATTTTGCATTTTTCTTAAAAGTGTCTAAATGCTGTAAATTACAAATGAAATTACATCAAAAGCATACTTTAGGCCTAAAATTACCAAAAATATTTGATTTTTTAAAGGCACGGTTAATGAATGCCTTTAGTAGCATATTTTAGCATAATTTTAGTAGCATACCTTATTTTTATACTATAAAAAAGTGGCCTATATATAAACTTTGTTACAGGAAGAAAACAACATCTAGATTATATATTTTATAATAGTCTTAATGCACTTTTAACCACTTTTAGTTTTGATCAGGTCTACTGTGTAAATAAACTAAATGAATTTTTAAATGACATTCTTTACGTGTAGAACCCTGTAAATATAAAACATCCACACAATTACCTGTATTTTGCAGCCCTTGATCACTAACTCGAAGATGATGATGATTGACAAGCATGCCATACTTCCTTCTACACAGGAGATCAAACCCCACCCTCTTACCATAAGCCCCTCCCCTTTATCATACACCTCATCTCTTTCTTCTCTTAAGCCCTTCACTCATCTTTAGAGGCCCCTCACCTCACACATCAGTTCTACATTAGATTAGAATATCTGTTTAACTGCTGCCCATCTGTTTCACGAACGATAAGGTTTCTGCTTTCTAAGAGCTAGCTTGGACCCTCTATCTCTTTGTCTTTCTTTCCCATCAGTCTGGCTCTTCCTGTCAGGTGTTTTCAGATGCATGAGGGTTGCTGATGTCATTTGTACACAGGTCCGATGTCCTGTTGTTATGGGGTCCTGCATGCGGCTGAATGCTGTATTGTCTTTATGTCGAGGGAATCTTGTAGAGTACTAAGATTGTCCAAGCCTGTTGTAAATGTGATTGTGAAGTGTTTTTCTTTCCAGACTCTCAGATCACTCGGTAAGCCATCAGCAGTCAACTCAAGCCTAAATAAATAAAGTTTAACACAAATGCGCTCATCAATGTCGCTGCGCTGGATGACATATGAATTGTTCACGCATCGCTGGAATGCAGCTCTAGATTGATGGATAATTTAGTTGTCATGGATACAGTGCCATTGCTGCTGACAAACATGTGCCTAATCAATTATTCAGTAATGGTTTATATTCATGGTCATTACTACCTCATTTATGCGTCTTATAGAGTTGTAGAGAGTCTCAGAGGAGCGAGAGCATGTTGGGTGCAGGGAATCTTTTCTATGTCTGTTTGTGGTAAATTTTTATCTGCCTGGATCATGCCGCAAACAACAGGACACGGGTGAAAAAGAGAAGGAGGGGAAGGCTCATAAAGAGACAGACTAGAGTACTGCAGATCTATTATTCAGTCTGACTGAAGCTCTGCTTGGACGTGACTGAATTTGCTAAGAAAGTCATTGGTTTCTTATGAAACGTGTTCATAAGCAGCATTCCGTCAAGGGTGAAGGGAATCATTCACCTTAAAATGAAAATTCTGTCATCATTTATTCACCCTCATGTCATTGCAAAGGCTTTCTACATTAGATTAGAATATTTGTTAAACTGCTCCCCATCTGTCACGAACGATAAGGTTTCTGCTTTCTAAGAGCTAACTTGGACCCTCTATCTCTTTGTCTTTCTTTTCCATCAATCTGGCTCAGTTGAAAAAAAAGGAGATGTTTAGAAAAAAGTTTGCATTCTGAGCATTAATTACTCAACCTCATGTCGTTCGAAACACTAGACGTTTGTTCAACTTTGGAACACACATTCTGATATGAATGAAGAATGAATGAATATGATGAAGTCCAGGAGCTTTCTGACCCTACATTGGCAGCAACACAGCTGATGTCGCATGGAGTATTTTAGCAATGTACTCACTCCTGAACGTGTTAATTGCGTTGCTGTCTAAACAGTGTCAAGAAAGCTCTCAGATTTCATAAAAAATATCTTAATATTTATTCCAAAAAAGAACAAAGGTCTTACAATGAGTTTTGGAATGACATGAAGGTGAGCAATTAATGACAGAATTACATTTTTTTGCGTAAACTATCTGTTTATTCTTCTATAATGACACAAAAGTACCATAAGTGTACTAAAAGTTGTTTAGTGCCAATTTAAAAATGGTCAATTTATGACTTTTAAATGTATGACTTTATTCCAAATCATAGCTACAATATCTCAAAACTTACATCATAATTAAAACTTGGCCTGTTTGTAAAATAAATCTATCTGTCTTCAGAATATGTGGAATATAGTATACATGTAGCGCAAACTGCTTTTAAGATGCTTCTTGGAACTTCAACCACTTAATACCTTGTGGCTTTATGCTTTCGTTATATGCAAAAGAGCAGCATGAACATTTGAACTTTTACGTTTGTAATCCATGAAACAATACAGGTTTGGAATGACACAAGGGTGAGTAAATAATGACAGTTTTAATTTTTAGGTAAACTATCTCTTTAAGAGAGAAAGGACATCTGAACCACTGAGTAGGAGGGAGGCATGGTGTTCTGGGATCAGATTGTTTGTCACAGAGACTCAGTTAGTTTGGACATGTTTCAGTGATGGAGGAAGCACTGGGTGCAGGTGCTGCTCCTGTAAGCTGAAAATCTGTTGCTGATTTCTTACAGCACAAATATTATTGCGCGCACACACACACATTGTAGACTCAGATCAGCAGTGGAGTCTATAATCCAAATCCCTGTTGCTCCAAAAGTGCAGCAGACTCTGTCGCTCTCTCTCTCTCTCTCCTCCTTAACTTCTCCTCTCTGTCTCCTGTTCTGTTACGCTACTTACCCTCAACATCCTTTATCTCCTTTGCTCTCTCTTGACAGCTCCAAATTCATCCCACAATCAATATCTGCCTGTTTCTGTCTCTTCTCTTTCCTAACCTCTTTCTATGTCTCATTTCTTCTTTTTCCATTCTTCCAGTGTCTCCCAAAGGCCGGTTTCTTTATTATATTTAATCAAGAACTGAGAAAAAGTTGTACTTTTGCTGTTTATTCTCGAAAGCACGTACTCAAACATTGTTATTTACAGGCCAAACTTCTTCATAACCCAGAAGTTTAATATGTCTCTGTCTTCTCCGGAAACTATATATCACACTATGCGTGGGTGTGTATGTTACATTTTTTTCTCTTGAATGTCCTGCTAGCATTATGATAAAAAGTTGTATGAACTTTGAAAAAGAACCCTAAATGGTTTGTGGTCAGAAAGATGATCAAGATCCCTTGTGCTCACTGTAGGTTGCATGAATTTATTTCAGCAAAATACAGTAAAAATAGCAATATTGTGAAATCTTACACTTTATGTTTTATCTTACACAAAAGTTTTAATATTAATACAGACTCATGATATCAGTGCTGATGCATGTTATACTTTTTTAAGGATTGCTTAAAGAAAGTCCAACAGAAAAGCATTCATTTTATGTTTAAATTAGTATATTAATATACCGCCACATCTCTAGTCGAATGAGCTCTGACCCCCCATCGACAAGGGGTGATCAGAAGACTCATAAGACATGGACACAATCCACCTGCTCAGGCAGACCACGATGAGGAGGACCAAAGCAAACCAAAGTCTATGCAAGAAGGGGCCACAGACAGGGCCTGTAAGTCCCCCACCCTCTTGAGTGAAGCCAGTGCCAACAAAACCCAGTCTTGATGGTAAAGCAACGGTCAGAGCTCAAATGGAGCCTGACGTGAGAATCAAGTAACACCGCCAAGTCCCAAGTTGGCACTCGAGGCCTCAGTCTTAGTGCACCATGGAGGAAACGCACCACTAACGGATCTCTACCCACTGAACGACCATCTACAAGGGAGTGAAAAGCCGAAATTGCCGCCACATACACCTTGAGTGTGGAGTGAGTTAATCTCGTGGATAACCTAGCCTGCAAGAACTCCAGAACTGTACCAATCGGGCAGTTGACTTGGTCCCACTGGTGGATAGTACACCATGAAGTGAAAAACTTTAAGGCCACTTTAAGTTTCCTCGGGGGCCACACCCACAGGTTCAATACCTCCAGGCTGGTGTGCAGCACTGTGCCTCCTTCCTGAGAGAGAAGATCCTTCCTGACCGGAATCTCCCATGGAGAGCCGTTGAGGAGGGAAACCATGTCCGCAAACCATATTCGTCCTGACCAGAATGGTGCTACCAAAAGTTGTTGGGGGAAAGGTGTACAGACGAAGCCTCTGCCACTTCTGCGTCATAGCATCCAGGTCAAAGGGGACATTGTGCACTCTCCTGAGTTCCAAATAAGTCCACCTCCGCCTTGTAGAAGACTGTCCAGATTCGCTGTACGACATCCGCATGAAGCCTGATATAAGTGACCGTCGCCATGTTGTCGTTGTGAACCAACACGTGCCATCCTCTTAGGTCTGGGAGAAAGTGTCTCAGTGCCTGAAACACAGCCAACATCTCCAGGCAGTTTATATGCCAAAAAAAAAATGCTGCCAGGTCCACAGACCATGGGCTGGGCGACCACTCATGAGCTTCACTGTTAGCGAATGGCCCTCCCGCACCCTCCTGACCATGCTGAGAATCAAGTCAACCTGAGCGGGAGACAATCGTGCCCGCATTGCTACTGAATCCCAGACTGCGCCTAGATAAGTGGTTATCTGAACCGGAGAAAGCACACTTTTCTTTACATTTAGTCTTAACCCCAACCATTACATATGAGCTAGGACCGCATCTTGATGCCTGCCCGCCTTGCTCTTGACTCTGCTAGAATTAGCCAGTCGTCAATGTAGTTGAGGACACAAATACCTTGAAGCCGCAATGAAGTTAAGGCTGCGTCCACTACTTTTGTAAACGTATGGGGTGAGAGTGCCAAACCGAAGGGAAGGACCCAATACTGGTAAGCTTCACCCCCGAAAGCAAACCTCAAGAACTTCCTGTGTGAAGGATGGATTAATACATGGAAGTACGCATCTTTTAGATCTATCGTGACAAACCAGTCCTCGGACCTGATTTGAAAAAACTTGTTTTAATGTAAGCATCTTGAACTTCAGCTGACTGACTGAGTTGTTCAGTTGCCTGAGGTCTAAAATGGGCCTCAGCGCTCCATCCTTCTTTGGAACAACAAAGTACCAGCTGTAAAACCCGGACGCTCTTAATGAAGGCGGAACCACCTCGATGACTCCCTTGCCCAAGAGAGTAGTGACTTCCTGTTCCAACACCAGAGCCTGTTCAGGACCCACCACTGTGGGAAGGACCCCGACGAAGTGAGGAGGCAACTGCTTGAACTGAATGCAGTAACCGCCCCTCACAATACTCAGGACCCACTGAGATATATTCGGTTGGCAGATCCATGCCGCCAAATAATCTAGAGAGCAGAGAGGAGCAGCGGGCGCCTTGTTTTGCTTCGGCATGAACCGCTGCTCTCCTCTGGGGCTTGCCCTCAAAAATCCTTGGCAAAAGAGATCAGATCCTGCTTATGCTTTGAAACCCCAGAGCCCGAGTGCTGCTTTGCACAGAGACACTCTTCTTCTGGCTGCTCCGGTAAGAGGAAGTAATCTTAGGGGGCTGTCCCCTCTGTCCAGCAGTCCCCTAAGGCAGCGAGCAGTGGGGGAGGATGCTCTGCAGCGCTGCCGCATGTTTACGAGCCTTTTGATGTCTCTCGACAACGGTGTTGACAACATCGCCGAAGAGACCAGAGGGCGCTAGTGGAGCATCTAGTAGACAAGCCCTGTCATGCCAGTTAACCTCTGACAGGGTTAACCAGAGATGTCTCTCTGCCGCCATCAGAGCGGTCTCATTGGTGGCACGAAGAGACAAGTCTGCAGTCCTCCCAAGCTCAAGGATGTCCTCCACATCCACTTGGTCTCGCTGGCTAAGCTCCTTCAGCAGGTCGGCCTGGTATGCCTGTAACACCGCTAGGGTGTGCAGGCAAGCATCAGCCTGACCAGCTGAGGCATACCCCTTACCCACTAATGCTGAAGTAATACGCAGCAGCTTAGAGGGCAAAAACGGAGCCTTCAAGGATGATGCCTCCCCAGGCGACAGATGGCTCGCGAGGGTCTGCTCGACTGGGGGCATCGCCTTATAGCCCTTATCTGCCAGACCGGCCAGAAAATTGCTTCTTCCAAGATCTAGACACCTCGGTGTGTAGATCTGGAAAAAATGGAAGGTTCCTGCATGAAGGTGGTGGCCGTGGCCGCAGAAAACGCTCATCCAGCCCGCTGGCTGGAGGGTCAACATGTGGAGCCGCTGGCCAATTTTAAACTGAGCCGCTGTACAGCACGAGTCACCACCTCCAGCAATTCCTCAAACCGAGGAGACTGAGGAAGCGGCTGGCTTTCCACACTAACTACATCCAGCTCCTCAGAGGAGAATAAACGGTGTGTGGATCGCCCTTCCTGGGGAGAAGTGACCGTTATCAGCGGTGCTTCTATACTCGGAGCAGTGCCGCTAGATCTGATCAGTCCCTTACATCAAATCTGTCTGGGAGGCCTACGAATGCAAGCGCTGCTCTGCCTCGGCGACAGCAGGACCAGCACCGCGAGGCACACTCACGAAGACTCCCTCCACAAAGAGAGACCTTCTAGAGTGGAGAGTGGCCATAGAGAGTTGCATGCAATGCGGGCAGCTCCCCACACTTGACAAAGGAATTGCTACTCATATTTTCACCCTTTTAACTCTTTTTAACTCAACAGAGAAAGAACCACTGACAGACACACAGAGAGCGCTGCTAAATGAATGGGGCTGGCGTGTTTCCTCGCACGTGCTCTTATGCTTCCTGGTCTATGACGTCACCCGCCTATGACATCTCACCCTTTCATTGGACAGTTTGCACAGCAGATTCAGAGCGTAGTCACGCTGGAGGTTCCCATAGCGTTTTGATGCAGTGTGAGTTCCTGAAAAGGAACTTACTAACCATGCATAATATTTTTTTACTAAAAAATGCAAACATGTACATCCATCTCGGCCGCATATTACTGTAGCACAGTTTGTGCTGAATACAAACACGATTACAGTACATGTTGGTCAATAGTATGTTATAAGTAGCTGAAAAAAACACAAATATCAACACGTCAAAACATCTCAGGAGCCCCTCAACTCAGACCACAGAGGGTTAAAGACCATTTCCTGGACTGGCAGTTATAGTTTCTGAAATGATGTCTATTGTTGTCCATTGATATGGTATTCATCAAACACATAACATATTGCAGTTATAAATCATGACTACATCCATAGCCCTATTTTTCAGAATCCAAAATAATGGCTGGCTTGCTCATTTCACAAACCATGTGTATCAATAAAGCGCTTGGCACATTCATCCACTCTCCCACCTGTGTAAATGGCATCTGTGCGACTGATGAGCTCTGAAATTACATTACAACTGACCCCCACTTCTCATTTCAGCTGCTGCTCTCAAACGGCATGACTCAACAGCGTTATCACTAACCGCACAAGTCTAGCTAGACTCTAATAATGGCATTTTTGTTTGTTTGGTTCCTCATTTTGTTGCATCACGCTCACAGGATCAGGCTGGAGCTATTTATGCAAATGTTTGCGCAAATACAGAAAGCATGAATAAGTCATGGTTATGATAATAGATGTGGGCCGGGGGAATTCAGATGGGTGGAGCAGAGTGGAGGACCATCTGCACTGCATTCTATCTTAAAGGTGTTTTTAACAGTGCATTTCATATTTTTACATTTGATACATAAAAGGTGATCACAGAGGGAGCAAGTTAGCGCAGATGATCTGACTGGTCATTCAGGTGGCAGTACTGCCATCATCTTGTTCCAGAACACACAGCCAGACTTTTTACTGCTGTGAAATGCCAACAGTGTGATGGAGGGCCTCCAGTGTGCCATGCTGCTGTCATCCTTAACTTAGCTGGGCTAAATAGAATTTATTTTATGCTAATTATGCTAAAAATGCATTTACATATTTATGTACTTAAACTGGTATACTTAAAGCCTGCTAAATTGGAACAACTAATAGTATATTTGACTGTGCTGAATTAAAACTAATGCAAGTATACTATATGTACCTTTAAATATCTTGCATTTAAAACCTGATATTGTTCAAAGATCGTACAATCCGTATCTGCAGTGACATAGTTTAGGCTTTTATAACTTTATAAACTGTAGTGATAAAGGACCAAATTACCCTGGTTACCAGTGCACCATAATAATCAAGATCCTCAAGTCTTAGTCCTCAAGCTAGCTCATCTTAAAGCTTTCTTGAACCATTACGCCACATGATTTCAGAGCGTTTTTTTAAACACTGCTTCTTTTTTAAGCACTTCACAGACCTTCTGTGGCTCTCCTGGAGTGAAGATATAAAAAATCCTGCCAACCCAAATCTCACCTTCTGTCACTTTAGTGGATTCAGTCAAATCCAGTAACATACTGTGCCAGATTTTCACAAAAACTTTCAGTTGAACAGCAGTTTGTGACTGCCATTGACTCACACAGTCTAGATATATGTGTAGATAGTAGGGATGTGCATCTCCATAACTGAGGCCGATGCGATACGCATCTCAATGCATAGCCAACGATACGATACATGAAAGATACATGAAGCAGCTAGCAATGCGATGCAATACGATACTCCCCTGTTACAATGAAACAGGGGAAAATGTAATATTTCTTATACAAAGTGTGAGAAGGGTCAGACATATTTGTTCCTGACAGGCTCTGCTATTTTTTCATATACACATATTGAAAACTTTGCTTAAGTTTATTATGTAAACTATAATATAGACTGTAGAATAACAAAGTATGCAGTGTGAAACCGGCGGCTTAAGGCAGCTGCAATTGAAAAAAGTTTTGATCGTTTGCTCACCCAGCGTCCCGCTAACTGTAGCAGGTTCAGCTGAATCCGAGTAAGAGGAGGAGGAGTCTCTAAATGCACACTCTGTCAGCGTTTCAAGTGTGTTATCAGATTTGTCGTACTGCCTGTATATTTTATAGTGGCACAGCATATTAGACAAATTCCACGTTCTAAATAATGAAAGTATAGTATGTCTACTTATAATTATAAAAAAAATAAATCAGGTTTTACCGATGCAGATACGATACAAACGATGCATCTCGATACAAATGCCCATTTGTATCCGATGCACACATTTTAAACCGATGCATCGCATCGTTAACTTTTTAAGACGATGCACTGAGCGAATCAGGGAATCTTCCCATTCCTAGTAGATAGTGTGTAAACAGCAGTTAAGTCTGTATGCTGTTTACGCTGTACGAATCACACATAGGCAGCCACATCAAGAATACATGTTTCTTAGACAGTTTTTTAGACACTTCGCAGCACTTCAACCTCAGCGCAGTAATATCATCACTCCTGAAAACTCCCGCTCTCCCTCTCACTTACGTCAATACAACCATAGAGTGATGATATTACTGCGTTATTATCACTTAATATTATTAAGTGCTGCAATGTGCTCTCCCGCCATACATTATAGTTATCATTTTTTATCCGTTTATAAAATACGCCACGTTTTCTATTGTGTCACCATACTTTCTCATGTAACTACTCATGTAACCATTTTTAAATAGGAAAAAACGTGGAAGTGTTTAGTGGTTTCTAAATTCATTCCTGTTTGGATCCTAAGGGATGAATGGAGCTAAGCTAAATGCTAACATAGTGGTGAGAGATATGTATCAACTTGTCAAAATTGAGGAAAGAGCATAGTGAAAAATGGACAAACAGTGGCAAAAAACCCAAGAAAAAACCTTACTGTACATCACTGTTTACCTCACTAAACAGTTGACTGCTAAACGAATAGAAATATGGTTAATTGTGACCTCTGCGGAGTACACTAAGGTACAAAACCTTACTTAACTCTTTAAAATGGTACATACAGTAATACTACCTCAAGTTACATATTAAAGAATCTATTATTACCTAAAGTGTACTTATTAATATTTTTTTGAAACTTTACCACCCTAGTGAAAGTTTAGTGCCAGTGTTCATGATGACTCTGATGGAATGAGGTAAAAATTGAGTGTTGATAAAGAACAGCAAAATATGTGAATGGTAGGAAGCGGACCAGCTCACAGCATGCTTTCAATCTTGCCTCTTTCCTTAAACACTCACACAAAATACACACAAACACACACGCTTGGTCTTTTCCTCTCGCCCACGCCAGTGTATTCCAGATGCTTGTTTAGACGGGTAGTCATGAGTCATCTCCCCACACGCTCTCGCCTATTCTCCTCTTTCATCAACCTGTTTCACACCTCTTCAATCCCTCGTGCTCCTGGAGAGTTGAACTGAGAGGTGTACAGTAGGTAACTTCTCTCCTCCGCTCCCTCTCCGAACAGCTCCGCTCAAAACTAAAGCCGGCACCACCGTGAATGGAAATATTCCACCCCGTCAGAGAGGAAATCGATAGGCGAACATTCTACAGCTCTGTTTAAAACTCATTTGTGCTCTTGCCTAAGCTGTGCCACTTTATAGCTGGACGATGCCCTCATTTTTGTTAAAATGTTTACCGGGAAAGTTCTCTGTCTGCTCTAATAGGGGGAATGTGAACGGTGGTGATAGTTGAACCCCAAGTCATCATTCTGTGAAACGGCCCCGTCCCGTGGGCCAGGGGGACGCAGTGGAATAGCGCAATTACATAAGACTCCAGAGCGTCTTCTCCCAAAGGGCTTCTGGCAGGCTAAGGCCTTGTCGGCACTGATTTACACAGACACCCAATTTGGAGCATCGTCTATCCTGCCAGCCCTGGTGAAGGATATGAGAGTGTTGGGCTGGAGAGAAGATGCAGAATTAATGTCTGCCAGCACTCTCTCCTCCTCACCCACCAGCATACCAATATATAGATATAGGTGTTTTGTGTTTAAATGATTCTGTTGGAAAACAGCTCAAATACTACTGTAATTGTAAGATGTGTTGAAGGTTCAATATCATAACAGCCTGTTTAGCCATGTGTCTAATACTTATTTTCTGGCTTACAAGGGATCGTGTGTGTTTTTGTATGAAGTGATACTATTGCTCAGTCACATGAGAGACGATCCCATTGGAGTAACCTTGAGTTAAGTGCATTGCTCAAAGGCACAGTGGTGATAAAGCTCAGAGACTCGGCCACCTCAAACCACACTACTGAAAAAATGGTCACAACCGTATCTCTGATTTAAACATTATGGGACGATTCAGATAAGACAATAATTAATTTCACATTGTGGTTGGTCATTATTACATGGCTGCTATTAAAATCTGATTGTATACTGTTTTATACAAATAGATAAAAAATTATATATTACAAAAATCTGTTGCTTTAAATGATACACATGAATTTAGGCTTCACATAAATTAAGTAGACATTAGATAATGGCAAAAGCAATCTGAAGTTAAAAACAGTGGGAATCAGCATGAACAATTAAATATTGAACAGCATCAATTAAAAAAAAGTTAACAGATATATACTGTACTAACATGGCTTCATTAATTTATCAAAAATACAGTAAAAAAAAAAAAAGGTTTTGTGAAATATGAACTAGCGCCTGTTTGAATATATTTTTATAATGTAATTTATTCTTGTAGTGAAAATCCGTATTTTCATCATCATCATTAATGTTGCACACAGTTCCGCTACCTTATATTTTTGTGAAAACTTTGATACATTTATTTTAGGATTCTCTGATTAATAGAATGTTAAAAAAACGTTTATTTATTTGTAGCGTAATAATTTTTTATGTAATTTTTATATACTATATTAATACTAATCTTGCTTGCTAATTCTGTAAAGCCAGACAGTCAGTCCAGGGGCATTTGGTAAACTTGTTTTATGAATCAGGCCCGAGATCTTTCCTGATCAAAAAAATTGTTTGCCATTTTTTATGTGCAGCATTCATCTGGCAGTGAGTGAAGGGCTTGTGATATTACTACAACTTGTGGTCTGAAGTGAGATGACTAATAAAAACCAGGCCTATCTATGTATGTTAGACACTATTGTTAACACAGTTTCTGAATAGGGGTGTTTGATGTACTTCGTCTTTTACCGTCTCCTTAGACATGCAACATAAGTCTCTTCCTGTTTTAGTGACACAAAGTACAACTTATGATCTCATTTCTCAGTTGAGACACTTCACTGTCCTGGTTTTTATACAAAGAAACTTTTCTCATAGCTTTTATCAGTTTTGTGGTTCAGAGAAACTGTCAGACAGAATATATAGCCTATGGTTAACCCATGGATATATTTAGTCTCTTTTTGACAATTGAAGCCTCTACACAGTCTACACCTGAATATAGAGCCATTCCCTATCGGTGCTGTAGTTTTTGCACTGCTGTAGGTTAAAGCAATAGGCTCGATGGGCCAGTAATGTCTTTACAGAGAGGATGAGATTCAGTGTATTCAACCACTCCAGGCGAGAAGCTATTTATAGCTAATCCTGAAGTGACAGGGAACAGGGGCTAAGACACTGAGCTGGGACACGCATTCAGGGAAGATGCAAGCAAAACAGGATAGAAAGAGACCATTGCAAAGCATGTGTGCTAGCAGGATGCTGACCTACTATCCTGAACCACATGTTTTCTCCATGGGCTTCATGACTTGTTTACTTTGAAGCACAGCTGATGTCATGTGTTGCCTTAAATATTTATTGTTCCGGGACTGTTTCATCGGACCGTGTAATGAATTTCTTAAAGGGTCACTAATGCTAAATGAAACCAATATATCGAGTGGTTACATCATCTTCTTAAGGACTGGTAGACTACAAAACATTTAAAATATTTACAGAAGGTACAGAGAGGAAAAACATATACCATTACAGGTATTAATATGTCTGCTGTAGATAATAGTAGGTTCCATTAAGGTACTAAAAATTTAAATATTGTAAAAATCATGTGACCTACATGTAAAAGATGAATAAATAAGCTTTCCACTGATGCATGGTTTGTTAGGATAGCGTTTTATTTGGATATTTTAAATATCTGTTTGTAAAAAAAAATCTTAAAATTGGGAAAAAGAAAGTTTTGATATGTTTATGGTGGGAAATCTTTACTTAATATCCTAATGATTTTTGGCATGAAAAATAAATCTGTAATTTTGACCCATAAAATGTATTGTTGGCTATTGCTACATATATACCCTGGTTTTGTGGTCCAGGGTCACATATCATTTTTGTTCAGAACAAAACACATGAAGAAGATGAATGTTAAGTCTGGGGTTTGCACAGTGTTTCCATCTTGTTGTATAAACAATATTTTGGTCGCGCTAGCACTTGAATCAGAATGCAGGACACAGGAGCGCAGGAAGGAAGTTGTTATCACAGAACCAAATCAGATTTGTGGGTGAAAGATTGAGGAGGGCAAGGGAAGAATAAATTTGCTAGGATGCAAAGGCTGAACCAGAGCATGGGAGAAAGTAGCCACGTGCCTGTGAGTGATGATAATGATGGAACATGCCCGAGGCTGACTCAGCAATACTCATATGTACAGACACACACACACACACACAAATCCATGCTCTGTTCATATATCCACAGTGATATCTGATCAGATCTTGTAGCATGCATGTAAACGGCAAAAACACTGAGCAAATCACATTTTTCCATATCCGACTGAAGCCACTTTCATATGTTGTTTGATACTTATTCAATATCTGGTCATCTGACCCATGTCTGCAGCCTTATATCCGATTGTCCTCTTGTTTCATGATTTTATGCCAATAACATCCGCCGTAACAGAATATTTGTTTACAGTATATCTGTGCATGTGTTAGTCATTCTAGAGCTATGAGAATTGTCAAACAAGCATTTTAACAATGATAGTGTAGATAGTGCTCTTCTTAGAAAGGCTTTGTCTGTTTTCATGCAGAATCATCATATTGTAAAAGAGATACAAATTAAATTGAATGAAATATGTGTGATAAGTTAAGTATAATTTTATAGTAGTTAAATTTGACTAGTTATTAATTAGTTTTACATTGTTAAAGTAACTTGACTCCCTAATATTACAGTAGCCTTCTTTATACTACTTTATATACTTTATATGGATCTACATATTTATACACAAACACACACACATATATATATATATATATATATATATATAATCTTATTATGATTAATCCCATCCAAGAAAAAAAGTTTTGTTTACAGAATATGTGTAGGTGTACTGTGTATATTTATTATGTATATAAATACTTTACATGCACATTCATATATATATATATGTGTGTGTGTGTGTGTGTGTGTGTATACAGTATGCATGTATTTAAGAAAATGATGGTGTTTATATAAAAAACATATACATGCATAAATACATGTTAACATTTTCAAATTATATAATTTAAGTGTAAATATGTAAATATAATGTATATATGTAAATTTTTGTATATAATGTACATGTAAATTATACACAGCACACACACATACAGTATATTCTGTGAACAACAGAATACATTTGTATGATCCAAATTAATCACGATTAATCATTTGACAGCACTAATATATATATATATATATATATATATATATATATAAGTTATTTAAAGAAAAAACCTGCGTTAGACTTAATAGGACAGCATGTACATATTGTTGCTCTTTTGTTGGTTTAATTAAAAGAAAAATTATAATAATTATTTAAACCAAGAAATATTCATTAATAGTATTTCATCAGTTTGGGGGTGGCATATAGTTAAAAGGATGAAAATTGTGAAAATAAATGAGGAGTGGGGCTATAAAGCTCCAAAAATGAAAGACTCATAATCATACGGACTAGCTTTTTCTTTATGTTGCTTTTGCATCTTTTTTGAAGCTTAAAAGCCTCAGATTCCATTCATCATAATTGCATGGAGAACAGTAACCAGCTTCAGAATGTCTCCTTTAATGTACCACAGAAGAAAAGATGTCATACAGTTTTGGGACAACATGAGAGTGAATAAATAATACCAAAATGTATCATGTTTGGCTGACCTATCCCTTAAATTTTAAACCCATCTAGACTACATTACGTAGTCTGTGTCTAACAGAGGTGTTAGAATGTGGGCCGTGCGTGTGTGCTCTCTTCCCTCCTACCTCCTCCATCAGACATGAAACTGTCTGATTGGCCGTCACACCATTCAGACGCATGCTTTGGATGATGTAATATGCAGAAATCAAGCGTCATCGTCGTCATAGGACCCAGCATACAAAAGGCAGCGCCGATGATGCCAGCTAGCGCTAATCTCAGTGCTAACACTGATAAAGGCCTGATTAATGCTATCCCTCCAGCAGTGGCCGTGCGCTTTATCAGATGATTAGCGGGGACCGCTGGATAAAGCTTTGTGTGATGATCTGCACTTAAGCCTGACTGGTTTTATAGTCGTGATTCCGACTCCTTCTACAGTGTGTACTTGTTATGGCAGATGTTTTTAAATGGGATCAAATGGCTGCTTCCAATCCTAAAAGGATGCAAAATCCACCCTGGTTATGGAAGTAAATCAAGGTAATGTAATGCTTGGGAACAGGCTATAATCACTTGAACTTGTCCCTCGGTCATTGCAGGAGCTCAACATAATCTCAGAATCATATTGATACTTATTATATGAATTCCCAAAATGCTTCATTCTGATTGGTCAGTCGTGGAGTCTTGCAGACAAATATTTGCATATAGTTAAGCTGTATAATTGACCACCGCCCCAGGCAACTGATTTTAACATTTCTAAACACCACAGTCCGTTTTTATTTTACATAAAATATGTCCTTTTTGGGGCTGAATAATAAACCCCTGATCTCCATATTTAGGTTTATTTACGACAATGAATCTATTAGTTGTTTATTATTTAACCTCTTGTAGTTCCAGACTCCAGAATGCCATAAACATGCCTTACAAAGAAGGGAGTTGGAACGAAATAGAGACACAGACATCAAAAATGAATAAAAACTCATTGTCTGAGGTCTCAACCAAGACAATTGGGCTCTGTTAAAAGAGTTTTGGCACAATGCTTTGTTCTTAGCCCTCACTCTTCCTGCTTCATTAATGTCAGAATTATTATTATTCCACTGGCTTTCAGAAATGAGAGCGCCTGCAGCTAAAGGACTGCTGCGTTTTCGTGAGGCAGCAGACGAGAGCGCAGAGTGGCAGAATCAAAGGAATTTCAATTGCTGTTTACTCTTCGACCTCCTATTCAGACAGCTCACGCTGCATGAGCGTCTGCTTAGATCACAAACTATGCAGGGTGGAAAAAAGGAAAGAATGTAAAAAGATGAAAAAAGAAGGCCTCAAACGAATAAAACACACCCAAAATTATTTTTTAGAATGCATTCGCCGTGCACATGGAAGCGACTTGAAGCTTGGTTGTCCAAAGAGAGGTACAGAAGACGCATATAAACTCCAACTTAAAAGAGCTGTTGAAAATGACTTATCATCGTGTCATTTCAAACCTGTATGACTTTCTTTTATACTGTATGTGGAGCACACCAATAATGCATATCAATGGGGTTCAGAAAACATTGAGATATATCATCTTTTATATATCATCGTTTTCCATGTATGAGTGTAAGTCATGCAGGTTTGGAATAACATTAAGATGCTGATAAAAGCATTAATTTTTGGGTGAACTGTCCCTTTAAAACATTGATTCATGGACTGTTTGCGATGTAGACAAAGTAAAACAACAAACTGCATATCTGAATCTCTCCGCCATGCACCTTCCTCACCGTTTTAATGGTAAAATGAGTTATGAGAAGAAAAAGAGACAACAATTTATTCATGCACTGCAGTACAGCGGTGACTGATCCCCAAGGTTTTAGAACAGGTGGTGTGTTTGGAGCTGAGGTCTGTGGGAGAGAGCAAAGACAAATCAAATAAAGAAACTTTTGAGAGTATCAGCATGCCAAGCAGGCATCCCAGAAGGCTCTGTAGAAGTGTTGCCTTGCCTGGGATCTCTCCTGGATACTTGTTTCTGGGGGAAAAAAACAGCATGGTGGAAAAAAGAGAGGGCCATCAATAATGCAGAAGGTCAGATATACTCTGACTGTACTGCTCAAATCAAAGCTGGCTGCAGCTCAGATTCATAAAGGGAATTCAGTCTTCTGGATTTAAAGTCGTGAAACTGCAAACGGACATTTTTAACAGAGATGTCTTCCCTTGAGGTGTTTGGCCACTACCTTTGGCCAAGACTTTGCAGGCAACTTAAAAGGATAGTCCACACTTAAATGAAAACGATGTCATACTTTACTCACACTCATGTCGTTTCAAACCTGTATGACTTTCTTTGTTCTGTGGAACATAAAAAGAGAATTGTTTGAAAAATAATGGTAAAAGAAAAACAAGTCAGTGAGAACCAAAATTTCTTGGTTACCAACATTCATATTTATTTATTTGTTTGTTTGTCTTTTCACTCCTTAGAGGAAAAAATCATACTGTTTTGAAACTTGAATCCAGTGTTTTGTAAGTATTTGTGTTAGTTTTAACAAAAATGCTTCATAATATGAAATTTCCATGCTACTTTCTTGTGTGAAAATCTGGGGCTCTGCTGACTGACTGGACCCTGACAAAAGCATGGTACTTATATTACATTTAAATTTATTCACTAATTGCTTACATTTTTTTGGTATATACTACAGGATTTAAAGAAGGAGTCATGAGTAACCCATTTAATCCTAAATTAGTCTTATAGTTATTCTTACCACTGTGGTACCCAGTATCCCAAATCAAATTATGTTTTTTAATATTTATTTTAAGTTTGCATTTTATGTAACCATAACCATTTGGAAACTATAGACTTGAAATAGCTTTCTCTGTAAGACCAGGTAGAAGATTACAAACAATCAAGACACTTTACTATATGTAACAATTATAATATATATATAATAAATACTGTATAATAGCTCATTCAATGTGGTTTGTCAGAAGTTTTATATGCAAGCCTCTGTGTTTTCCAATTGCATTGTTTGTAAATGAGCATACACATAACACACATGCACAAAAAAGTTTTTTCATAATTAATCGCATTAAATTATTGTTAGAAACCATGAAACTATGGTGGTATGATGAGTAAGGCTTCTGTGTTGACTCATGCAGTGACTTTTCTGCAGAAGTGTAAAGTCAGATTCATCCGGCTGACTCTACCTCAGCCTGCTCCCCTGATCCACACTCAGCTGTCACCATACAGCTCTGCCAGGCCTTTACGCAATGTTGCCGAGCAAGGCAGAAGACATCAGATATCTCCTGGAAGAAGCACCGTATTAGCATGGGAAATGAAAACCGCCCGCCACGCTAAATGGATTTTGCGTATGATCTTTCGCAGGAAACTTAGCAAAGTAATCAGACAGCTTGCACAACCGGCATATCTATTTCTGTGCACCAGAAGCAAAGTGAAGATGATTAGGGCTATTTTTGAGCAGCGGCTAAGCTTAGCATCACTTGTTCTCGAATGGGTCAGACTGATGCGAAGAGTTCTGACAGTCAGCTGTGATACAGCTGTCACCTCGAAGCTGAGGTATTTGCTCGGATGAGCTTCTTTTGTCCCTTTCTCTCTTTTATCTTGTATCTCATTTTCACTCTGTTGAATTAGCATTAGCAGGGTCATCTGCCCCTCATTTCCAACCATTTCCATTTATATCTGTCTGACTGGGATTCGATATAGGTCAGCGGCCCCTCATGCAGCCTGTGCCCAGGCCCCGCTGCCAGGATGAAAATAGAAAATGAGTTATTAATATGCTTAGGTAGTGTGTAATTCAGCTCATGATTATTGCAGAGGGAATCCTGGCGGAAATCGTGTGTGAGTTTGCAGACATTAAGTGATTTTCATTCTCACCTTGGTGATTAGCTGGAGCGGGTTTGTGGGCTCACAGCCATTGAGAAAATGAAAGCATGTCATATAAAAGCGATGAGCACTTTCTTAGCCCCTCTCATGCAGCAAATTATAAGTGAACATCTAAAATGAAACATTTTTACTGTAGATCTGCCTTTTTTGCGATTCCATGCTGGGAAGGTTTGTAAATTTACTAACAATCAGGCAGCTTCAAAACAGTGCTTTGTGTCAAGTAGATGAATGCTTCATTCTCCATTTAATTGGACGCAGTCCTGCACGGTGAACTGAGGTTTGGCAGCATATCAGTGTTTTAATAAGCTGTGAATGAGTTTTACAGAGAACAGAAGTGGTCTATAAACTTTATTGAACTCGTTATAGCAGTAAATACAGACCTATGTGGGTCACATAGCAATGAATTAACAGCACAAAAATACTTAGTGGACTCATAAGCTAAACTTAATGAACGCATGTCTGCATTATATGAACATAAAACAAGCGAAAGCAAGGGGAATGTATTATGACAAATAGCCCCTAAAATGATTTTTAAACAAAAAAGGTTTCAGAAAAGTGGCATGGAATCGCTCAGAAAACTGAAGTGAGTTCTGAGAAGAGACATTGTTGGTTTGTAGATGTCACCGTTGCTGTCTGAAACAATGACATCCAGATACTTCCTTTGAAGTGTCCCAGTGTCAAGGTCAATAAAATTGTAAGACTTTTTACATGGTAACTCTGTTGATACAAGCCGAACCTGATTTTACCAAGTGTTACTGTATATGTTCCTGGATCAACATCTTTGCTGACCCTGGAACAACATTGTGATTGTGATTAACCAGATTTGAAGAACCAGTTTATAGTTTTTGTGAAGTTAGGCTTCCTCTGATTCATCTAGGCATTACTCATAGGTAAGGTTAGGTTTATGTGTGGAGATATGGTTAAAACTACATTTTAAAACATTGTTCCAGGGTCAACAAAATATGTACACAGCGAAAGCAGGATGTGCATAGGTACAAGTTTGCATAATAATTTCTTAAAACTTTCTTTAACTGGGCCATCTGTTGCATATACGGTGTCTTTCTTTTTCTGATCTCCGCTCACTCAGTCCCATGATGGTAAAGTAGGGTACAATCTTTCAGCAACCCAGAAACAGCAGTAATCTGGGCTAGCCTCATCGTGCAGCACCTACATGCCCTCTTTCTGAGAAACTAGCCCCTTGCTGGATGAAATCCTGTCTTGGAAGACTGTGAAGGTATCATGATTATGTCCACTGTAGTCTCAGATGCTATAATGCTATACATCTTTGTTCTGAAGTGAAGCTACCATTTATATGTAACTCAATATGAAAATTGAATCTCTGTCTATGAGCTATTTGCCCACCCCAAACTTTTAATCAGCAGTGCATTTAAATATTATTTTTGATTTATTTGTATTTGTTGCATTTAGAACCAAAGTGCCTCAAAAGTTAAGCGGGTTGTCTGTGGTTGTTTCCTCTCAGAATTGAGACAGTAAGGATGTGTAACAGGGTTTGCCGCTGTCTTCAGCTCGCAGCATCACCTGGGGAAGCTTTCCCTCTCTCTCTCTCTCTCTCTCTCACTTAGGCTCTGTGGAGATCATACAAATTAAACTAGCACTCAGATTACTCATTCAGGTCAGATGGGCCCGAACACGGAGCCTCACTGTTGTGTGCCGTTTCACAGCTCACTTGGCCCTGGAGATTGAGACTTCTCCCACTCATCAAAGAGTGTAAGCTCTCAGACCAGGATTGAGGATTGGGTTTATGATCTCATGTTCTACACAGGAAATGGGTACCTTGTTTACAACATAACAGATAACAGACGGGATTCTACACTGTAAACACTTACTTACCATATTTGTGGTTGCATGATTTTTAAACATATGAATTGTTTGATGAACAAATAAAAATTTCATTAATTATGAAAATGATAATGTTTTATTAAGGGAAAAGCTGCATGTTTGCAACAAACAAATGGATTATTGTTATTTGGACTCTCATTCTGATGGCACC
>JAUMHI010000055.1:13302846-13324793 GCA_032359435.1 Enteromius unitaeniatus
GAATTGAATATTCCTTCAAGCTAAATGGGAGTCCCTGGAGGCTCAGAATGAAATTAGTCATAGTTGTGTACTTGGTCGTTCCAGAATAATCAGCCGCCTGGTTTGTTATGGACTCTTGCTCACCCCTGCTAATGCAGCTGATGGTCTAATGAGGACACAACAGCCTGATAATTGGGGCAGTGTTGACTTATGATGTATGTAACTGCTCAACCCTGTTATCTTTCTCATTCTGATACTCCTTTTCTGCACAGCACTACAGACTGTTTTGTGGGATTTAAGTGCAAATATATAATTAAAATTACAATAATGATCTGATTCGGGTCAGGGACTAGTTTAAAAACAAACTTAACATTCAAGAATAACATTAAAGCTTAATCTTAAAACAATGGATTATAAACAGCTACAAATGTATCATGCGTCAAACATCCTGTATGGAAAAAAAAAAAAACATTAATTATCTCAGAGATCTCACACAGTGTGTGTGTGTGCACCTGGTATTTATCATCTTATGGGGACCAATTGTCCGCACAAAGATAGGAATACCAGTAAATTTTGACCTTGTGGGTCATGTTTTTAAAATAGGTTTCTAATGCTCATCTGTATTTATTTGATCAAAAAAAATACAGAGGGTTAATACAAAAATATTTAAAAATATAAATAAATGCCGTTCTGTTTTAAGTTTTTATTAATCAGAGAATCAAAGAAAACGTATCACAGGTTCCAAAAAAATGTTAAGCAGTACAACAATTTCAATATTAGAATGATTTCTGTGAATCATGTGACACTGAAGGCTGAAGTAATGGTTGATGAAAGTCAGCTCTGTGTCACAAAATTACTAATATTTTGAAGCAAATTAAAATAGAAAACCAATATTAGAGATTGCAGTAATATTTCACAACATTTAATTTTTTTCTGTATTTTTGATCAATTAAATTCAGCCTTAAAGGGGTCATCCGGTGCCACATAAACTTTTACAAGCTGTTTAGACTGAAATGTGTTTTTGGAGTGTGTGTACACAACCCCCCTACAATGATAAAGACCCTAAAAAATCATATAAGCTTGTGGAAAATTGGTTTCCCTTAATGAGCATATGAGATTAGATTACTGACAGATTACGAGACAAAAAATATATATATATATATTTCATTTTAAAATATATTCAAATATAAAACATATTTGTAATAGTAATAATATTTCATAATATCTATATTTCTACTAAAGTTTTGATCAAATAAATGCAGCCTTGATGAGCATAAGATGTCAAAAATAATAAAAAATCTTATTTTTAGAAATAGCATCAATGTATTAAACCTTGAAATAAAAAAAAAAACAACATAAAATTTTAACAGAACATGGAGATTAATTTATTTAGATGTTCATGGATTTTTTTTCTTTCTTTTTCTTTCTTTCTTTCTTTCTTAATCACAGCCTCATCTTATTCATCATTTTTGCTGCTCTTTCTTATTTTCTGTCACTCACAATCTCTGCATTCAACTTCTCCTTAGTATAATCTTCGATGATGACAAATATGTCCCATCCATCTCGTTCTCTTGCACTCACCCTATTATTTTATTTTCCCAATCTCTCCCTTTCATCTCTTCCAATTACACTTTATTTTATTTCTCACTGTATAACACTTATTACATCAGCAGCTCAAAGCAGACAGTGTGTGACGGGTAACCTGGTTGTGGACATGATTTGAAAATCCCATTTTGCTGTTAAAGAGAGTGCGTGAAGAGAAAGAGAAAAAAAGGGGGGAATGGGGGGTAGTAGAGGGTTGAGGATGATATTCCCCTTCCCCCATCTACTACACAAACTCACACACGCTGATATAGACACTGTCTCCATGACAACGCCTGCCATTGCCATAGCTTAGTGGCCAGCACTCACCAGAAGGCCCTCCTGTTTTTAGCAGCGGTGAGATGCTGTGAACCCAGGAACCATGGGGTCCTGGGCCACATTAGGACAACACATTCTTCATTTTCCCTCGCCATTATCAGCTTAAACTCTGTGCGTTACACTTGTAGTTTAAAGGTAAAACATGACACCCATTTGATCACGTGACTGTAATCACCTTTTAAATACTCACACTAACCTATAATCATTGACGCAACTCCAAAATGAATGCGTTTTAAATATGACTCGCCTCCTACCTTCCACTGAGGTTAGAAAATAAGATGCAGAGGTCACAAGGCTCTCCATTCGCTGTAACTGCCTTTGCATCTTAAAGTCTGTTAACAACAGTTCCATCTAGTGGCTACCGAAAGCCCTCACAGCCATGATGTCTGCGCATCTCTGAGGGATGATGTCATTCTTTTTGGCTATGCTTGGAGAAGAGAAGGCTGTATGTTGCTGATATCTGAGCGTTCCCGGGTAATGAGAGAGGAGCAGTGTGGCCATCTGTGTGCCTGTGTGTGTCAGCAGGAACGGCTGAATTCATCAGTGTGTGTCAACTCTGTAATAGCACAGTGAATGTAGTAAAACAGGTGCTCTATTGTGGCCGTTTCCTCATCTGCAAGGCATTCGCTGTACATTATAAGTGTTTGTGAACTCTCTGTGTGAGACGTTTGTGCAGAACAAACAGTGAAAACTGCTGGTGAATTTTGATCCACCTGAGGATGTTGTAAAACCAGCATAGGTGTTGTAAAGATAAAGTTTAGTGTGTAATGTCTGTCAGCAGTGACACCAATCGTAGAGCAGAGTCTTTTTTCGTCAGAGCTCCTACTGCATAATCCATAATTGTAATCATCAAGCTGTTATGTGCCTTTTGTCTGCACTTGATGGTTGATGTATGTTTGTAATTAATCTTCAGGGACCTGAAATTCCAAACAAATGAATTTGTAGCTTGATTTATGTCATTAGTTTTAAATGAACCTCTGCTCCGTTTATCATACAACTACAAAGATATGTAAGATCATGAATATTTTATATTTGTTTGTCCTTGTCAGTCTGCAGAAAAGCAGCTGAGAAGTTTGCATCACCCTAGTCCCTTGACAAGATCGAATAGGATTTGTCTTTTAAATTATTGCGGAAAATAAGCAATACATAACTGATAAAATTTTGATTTGTACAAGGAGTTTTATCATAGGCTTCACAGATAAACAACTTTTATGATCTTTTTACATATAATCAGAACAAAAATAAAAATAGACTATAAACGAACTACACAACAGTTGCATGAGCACCTGACATTAAGAGCACGGTCATCAACATTGTGAATTTGTAAAAGTGGACTAGTGTGTAGATAGATGAGTTTAGTGAATAGACATTTAATATCCCTAACAACTAGTGACTGCCTTTTTCATGATAAGTAAAAGTGAAAATATCTTGAGCTAAACCACAAGCTATATTTCAGGCATTTGGCAAAAGCCTATTGACTTCAGGTTTCTAGAACTGGAAATGCAAAAATGCAAAGCCATTGCCAAACACTTCTGTAGCACTTTATTGATCTTACAAACTATATTGCAAAAAAAGGAGTAAAGTTCCATTAAATAGGCAAATAACTGGAAAATGGTAAACTTTGACCATTTTGTTCACATTATGAAACAAGCATTGGATGCGCTGCACAGCTTCATAAATATGATTTACTTGCGCCATCTAGTGGACAAACCATTGCTAAACACCGAGGCAGTGATTTATGAATCATTCGTTCTCTATTAGCCGCTTTTTAAAAATATGTATGATTATGGAGTCATAAAGGCGGGGGGGATAAACAGTGCAAGATTAAACATAAAGCATCGTTTACAGTATATTCACAGTTAACCGTTGTGGAGGCAATAAAGTGAACTTGTCTTACTGGCAGTAAATGATATTTGGAGTGAACTGTATATAGTGCTTCCCACCAAATCCTTAGTTTAAAGAATATCATCTGATTGTTGTAGGAAAGTATTTTTTGTTTATCTGGACAGTGGATCTCTTGTTACATTTCACAATGTTTTTATATCCTTACTTTTGCATTTACCGTTGGTATAAGAGACGCTGATGCCTACACTTGAGAAAGTCATTTGCAGTTGAGGGTAAGAATTGATTTTTATTGGTTTCACTATCAGTGATGTTTTAGAGAATCACCTGATTCTGTCTCAAGAAACATCTTCTCCTTCAGTCATAAACACATCTATTGTGGCTGTTTTGAGTAATCTTCAGACGGCTATAATGGAATGGAATTGATATTAAGAGTTCATACTGCTATTTTGGTATTTCAAATAGTTTTGTCAAGATTGTGAAAGTTTACTGTAATACAGGCAGCTTTTACAGAGGTTTTTATTGCAAGAATTGTTGAATCTCTTATTTGGATGCTTAGATCGTTGTTAAATCTGTCAGACGCTTTGAGAACAACAGAAGGGAAAAGCACTGCTAATGTTTGCTGTATATCTGCAGTTGCTCGTTGATGCTTCTGAGTGGACAATGGAAGGTCTGGTATAACTGGTTTACGCGACGCATTAAAGGATCACTTTACACCCGTTTCTTTGTAACGTGAGAGGAACGAAAGCTCTGCTCTAGTAGGAAGTACAATGTTCGATTTTCTGCCTGCAATTTTGACCCAGAGCACTGCAGTTTAGTGAACACACGCCCTGTGTTTGCCGGATCAACAGCGCTTCCCAATGAATCTTTAATGACCGCTTTAGAAGTCGTAATGGCTAGTCACTAATGTCCATTAATGATTTCTGAATGCAGCTGGCCCCGCCTTGATGGCCTCTCGACTGTTCCATTAGGATTTCTTTTAGTATGGTTAAAACTTTGAAAACATCCTCCTGCTTGCAGTGAATAACCACAGTCTTCCTGCTTTATTCTTTACACTACTTGATTGCTAAATATGACATTTCCTCTCAGAAAATCAACATCAGGTAAGATTTTTCTTCACTTTTTTGGTTCCTTGGTGTTAGGGTATATGTAGGATTTTGTAGTAAGTATTGAAAATGACCTGCTGGATTCACTGTGCATACTTTTAAAGGGCTTTATTGGTTTCAGGTTCAAGGTTTTTTGTTTCTAACTTTTCTCTGTGGCTGTCAGTTTGTGGAGCTGTCCGAGGTGCTGAACCGCGCTTTATCCCGTTTTATCAGCGTTTATCGCATATTTATTTGACTAATTCACTCTTCGGTCTTACAGCCTTCATTGTTTTTCATAATCCCGTATCTATTATTAGAGTTGTTGCGTGTATTTATAAAAGTAGCAGGTTTTAATTTAAAAAACATTTCTCATAATGTTCTTGCACTAATTATTTTTATGTGGACTGAATCACATTTGCAGAGAATCCACGGTTAATTCAACTAAAGATGCCTGTTATTGACATAAAGTATTTTCAAGCATCTTATTTCCTGAGTAACTTTGCATTACTGAATCAAAGAATATTATCTGTTTTTCCCCCGTTTGTAGTTTTTCTTCCGTTCAAACGTGTATTATTGCGTCTTATAATGTGATTATTGTACAGCAGGTGGCGCTGTTGATGAGCATAAACAATTCTGTAAAGCGCCCTGCAGTTAAATGACCAGGCAGGAGTCTGAAGGGTTGGGATCGATAATAGTTACTGAGGATGTTCAATCAGCCACTTAACGCGATTTCTAACTTTTCTTACTCTTTTAAATAATGGAGGTAAATAAAGAAAATCCCAATATTTGTTTAATATGCATTGCATCTCGAAATTAAGCAACCCCAATGTTTCAACGTTGTTTTTTTTTTATTATTATTTATAAAACATTATTCAGTGCAAATATTAATATGCATATTAATGCATGTTATTGTGAGTGGGCCAGAAGACAACTGTGCCACACAAGCAGGAAACTCACTGCCATGGCAACCGACACTCCTCCAATCAGGACATCGCAACTCTGTTGTTTCCACGCTATCGTTATGTTTGGGAAAGAAATATAACACTTGACTGGCACATTATGTTCGACTGTGTAACTGTCTAAACATTATAAAGCTTCAAGAGCTCCATTTCAACTGCAGCTGTCACATTTGTGTCACGGAGAGTCTCTTACGGGAGAGGCAGCTCGATAGATTCGTCTCCCTGTTAAAAATGGACTTTTCCTAGCTCGCTGTTCACACTGTAGGGTCTAATCTTAAAAATAATGTTTATGCACATTAAAAATGTTTTTTTTCCCCCCTCACTCTTAGTCCACCGCCCCAAAGCAGCTCTGTGAGCGATGCTTGAATCGTCCACGTTTGATCCTTCCAGTGAATCGGTCATCAGTGACCCGCTGAACCGAGGCACGCCCTCTTTCGGACGCGTTAGATGCAGCTATAATGACATCATAATTAAGCACATGGTTACACAAACATATTATGCTTCAGGGATTTAGTCGAACAACACCATTCAATATAAAATAACAGTTGCTTAATTAACAGTGGGTATACAGACTAGTCTCGTTTAGCAAGAGAATTTTGTAGTTTAGATAAATTGATTAGATAGATTATTTATTTATTTGAGCATTGCTAATAAAACTTACTGGAACTGTTTACATTAAACTAAATGGCTGTTTAATGCATACTTTTGTTTGAACAAAAACGTGAACGATAAACACCTGCGACGTAAAAGAATCATTTGAACCTGTTCTTTGAGCTGCTCGAAAGAACCGATTCTTCAGCGCTTGTAGTCAGACACCGCAAACAAACCGGACAAACTGTTTGACCCGCTTAAACCTGTCGCTCATGTTGCACTGGTGTTTCTACATTACAAAAGGAAATCAGAAGATGAACTACTGTAACTCTCTCGCGCGCGCACCCACACACACACAAAGCGCTCGCGCACCCAAGAGTGAGTCTGGCTCGTGCTCTCGTTAACTAACAGGTGTTTCTCTCGCATGGCTCTGCTCTGTGTGCTGCTGTGACTGACTGGGATGCTGCGAGACGACTTCTCGGTGTCTGGAGGAACATCGTCTCCGTCGTTAATCGAAATAGCCAGATAGTGACATTATCTGGAGACAGATGCGGTAAGACTGCAGCCAATTGAATGTAGAGCCGTTTAAGGACTTGATCTCCGAAGAAAATGAGCGGTGGAAAGATGCGCGTGCCATCACCTACATAACTGCGTTTTCTGTTGAAGCTGTATTAGTTTACAACTCGTTTCCGTCGATTTGTCATTCTCTTTAACCAACAATGGCGGTGACTGGTGTATGAAGACTTGGATGTGAGCTGCTCAGTGAAGATTTCCCTAAAGAAAGTCGTGTCGCGGAGGAGGTGGGGAAACGGATTGTGTCCTCTGAAAGTTTGGGTGTTTCACCGTCAAACTGGCCATGGCTGCGGCGATCGCCAGCTCCCTTATTCGGCAGAAGAGGCAGGCGAGGGAGCGTGAGAAATCAAACGCCTGCCGCTGCGTGAGCAGTCCGAACAAAACCAAGGGAACATGCGAGAAACCCAGTCGACTCAGTGTCTTCTCCAGAGTCAAGCTTTTCGGCTCCAAAAAGCGCAGGAGGAGACGACCAGGTCTGATGTTACTTGTGTTTTTGGGTCCTAACTTAAAATGGCTATATTTGTCTGTACTTTAAAAAAATAATGGATTTTACAATGTTGCATTTTGCATTCAAAAAGTATTTGCTATTATCTAAAAAGCAGGGCACTTACTTTAAAAGTCAGAAAGCATGTACTCTCACACTTTAGAGTGAGATCTCATTCAAACTCAAGATACACAACCTTACTCAACTTTTAAGGCATTTTGACCAAATATTGTGTAAGGTGGAAAAGACAGATATGTATGCAACATTGTGTTGCAATGATGTCGATACTGATTCGGTGTCAGCTCTCTAGTGTGTTTCATCCCTTCAGAGACACTGGGACAATAGAAAGCAAACTAAGCAGGTTATTGTTTGGCACATTTTTGGACAGAAAGCTAGATGAGTCTCTGGTGATTTAGTCCCACAATCTGGACCATATAGAAATTCTGCAGCAAAATCTGCTGTTATGCTTTTGAATGATTTTTGTTTTGTTAACTACCTATCCTTTACAGAATGTGACTTCAAGTCCAATCATTTATTAACATAATTCATTATCGATGTTATGATGATCTGAGTGTTGGCAGATTTTGTGTGGATGATCTCCTTTCATAATTAGCAAGACGGATCGTATGCTGTTCAGAAATCAGTAGAATTATCTAAATATCTATCCCACACACATTCAGCACAACTGTTTACTTAAAATCTTGTCATAATCCCAATTAACTTGCCTCCCTCCCCAGACGTCATCTTACATAACCCTTCTGTGACACCTAAGCAGAAGTGTGGAAGTTTGTGTGTGTAGAGTGGCAGTTGTTTGCAGCAGTGATTCAGTCTTTAATAAACAGTCTCATGCCAAAACAATGTTGTTTACAGATGCACATGGACCAACACACACATGAGCGTTAGCATATTTCTATATCCTTGTTTAATAAGTTGAGAAGTGATGCCTTTCGAAATGAAGTGCATTCAACCAGTTGTAAAGTATGTATACTGTTCCGCTTGTGGATGCTAAATGGTTTATTCTGGATTTACATCTAGTAGTCTTATTGTAAATATTCATGTTCTCTTTGTATTCTCATGACTGGAATTTGGGCAATGGATACAATTTAAGTAGTTTAAATTCTGTATAAATAGTTTTTCTTATAATATGTAACCTAATATCCAATTTTTTTTAATCTCCTGTGATAAATTAAAGTTAATTAGTGTTTATAGTGTGATCCACTGATGCTCTAAGCCTTATTTACTACAGATCTGCTGATGCAATCTGGTATTTTACATAGGGGAGCTGTGTCCTGTATAGACTAGTTGTCCTTCTTAGTTCCACTCATGCAGATCAGACCCATGTAAGGTGATATATCTCTCTGCATCTACATATTCACATGAATTCTTATCAAAGCCAGAAGATTGCAGTTTCCTTGCAAATTGCAGTGCTCACCAATTTTCTGTGTGGTGTTCTTCTGTTACCATGATCTGATCTCTTGTTTGTAATGCAGGCTCAAATCTGTAACCATGGAAAGCTCTTTCTAAGCCAGGAGCTTTCACTGTGGCAATGCCTGTTTAACCCTGTCTTTTTCTCATTCTCTCTCTCTCTCTCTCTACCTTCTGTCTCTCTGCAGAGCCCCAGCTGAAGGGGATCGTAACGAAGCTGTACAGTCGACAGGGCTTTCATTTGCAGCTCCAAGCAGATGGAACCATTGACGGCACTAAAGAGGAGGACAGTGGTTTCAGTAAGTCTGCTGGCCTCTTTTAGAATATGTTTTCACCTGACAAGAAACAAGTTCAGAGTTGGAAGCAAGGAAGTACTAGTTTGATACACTGATACAGAAAAAAAATAGACACTTTGATGTATGAATGTTTTAGAGTTGCATAACCAAACATAGAGTGGTGTCCTTCACAAACATTTTTTAGACCTCACATGATTCATTTTGGATACTTGGATGCAGTGTATGGATATTTCATGGTTCCCCAACTTCACTGAAACATGCCCATAGTTACTCAACTAGGACAGCAAAGGGAACTGACTGTATACACTTTCCTTAAAAATCTCCTCAAGACCAGCTGGTAAAAAGTAATTGCAAAAATGCCTTAGAAAAATGAAGTTAGTTCTGGTCTTGCATCATTTGCAGATGTCACTTGGTTTGGTATGTTGCATCTAATGCAGTGACATCCAGAGATTTTTAAGTGCAACTTAAGTGTCCAAATGCTTTTTCGTGGACACTGTATGTCTACTCATATTTCAGTGACAGCTGCTGTTGTTATTGTTTCCTTGGCAGCTGTATTGCTCCTTCAGACTGCATTTCTGTTTCATACTGGCACGTATAGACAGCTTCAGCTTTGCTTTTAACTTTTTAATACCTTTATAGTTCCTGAATTGGTCACAAGAGTCAAGAGTTCAGTTCTGTATTATCCTAAAATGAAAAATGTAGCCGGAGCAGTCACTGTTTTTCAGCAAACAATTCTTCAGAGAGCACAGTCAGTGTAACTGGAAAGCCCAAGTACAAGAAAAACATTTTTAGGCAGATGTCCATAGTGCCTGAAAAACAACCTTTTTGTCCCTTACGACCAAAGATTATTTTGTGTCATTTGAAGTCATCTTGCGGGGCACCTGCAAGTGTGAATTATTTATTCCGTAGGCAAGTGCAGCATCGGCCAGTCAGTGTTTGAGCAATGCTGCGTCTATGAGTGAGGATGGAGCCGGCTGGATGGTTGGCAGGGCTCTAATTTAATATGTGATATTTCTCACTGACGCTAAGTGTCTGTGGCATTCTGGGGCCTGTAAATTAGCTTGACTCGATTCAATTAGTCATTGGGTGAAGATGACGCTCATATCGAGCAAATGAGTTTGTGGTAAACGGAGTCATTTGGAACTGTGATCACTCGCGTCTCCAAATCCTTTTATCCATCATGCTCATCTAGATTAACATAAATTTGTGTCTAGCACACATAAACAATGTTTAACACAAAGAGCCGCGCTAATTGAAATAACACCCTCTACTTGAATTTAAATAGTGGTTGTTTGACTCAAGCATTGGTGTTTTATTCACCCTTGAGTTGAATCTGCGCCATCGGTGCAGCTGGCCAGCCCGTCTCTTGCTGTGTGCTTGTTTATTTACTTGTTTGTGTTCTTCCCCTGCCTGATTGACTGAAGTAAAATGAGTTATATAGGGGTGAGATTACATAATAGCTGACCTGCTTTTCCCACCACACTCCCTTATTTTGTGGAGAGAATGAAAAGCTGTTGCTGGAGAGGAGAAGTGGGAAAACAGGGAGCTTCTATCTCTCATGCTACAAAAATAGAATTGTTAGGAGCTTGGTGCCCTTGTCTCCATAGCGACGGCAGTGCAGTCCTCTTGGCTCTCCTCTTGGTGTGTGTGTGTGTGTGTTAGGGATGAGGGTCTGCTCCAAAGCTCTCTTTACTCTCTAGATGTACGTCTCTTATCTTAACTTATGCTCATTGCACTTCTGATTG
This sequence comes from Enteromius unitaeniatus, assembly GCA_032359435.1. Classification (NCBI taxonomy): domain Eukaryota; kingdom Metazoa; phylum Chordata; class Actinopteri; order Cypriniformes; family Cyprinidae; genus Enteromius; species Enteromius unitaeniatus. The sequence continues at coordinate 13,313,746 of JAUMHI010000055.1, forward strand.
TGATCCGAGAATGTTCCGTTCAAAATAATATGTAATTATTTCACGTAAATCCCATAAATAAGACATTAGTGCCAGTGTTTAGTTGTTTATAGTAGCCAAATGGTAATAAAAAAAGTTTTTTTTTTACTCTGAAGTCAGGCCATGGTGCTATAATAAATCATAAATATCTTCTTGTTCTCAAAGATTGTAGACTTGACAGGAAAATGTAGGCTATCACACAAAAATCTATCAATTATTATGTTTTATTGGTTATTTCTAACTTTGTGAGGATGAAAGCCAGAATGAGGTTCCATTGCTATTTGATAAAGATAAAATCAAATGGATTTTATTAGATGAAATGGTCAGATCAAGGGGTTGAGAAGCAGACATTTAAAGATAAAGACCTTATTGAAAATTAGCCTTTCCATCTCTCAAGTTTGACTCTGATGAGCTCTTGGAGGAACAAGACAAAAGCTCATTCCGGCCAGTAAATGTCAGGTATGGGTGCTCTATTGGATTATGTCTCTTTGTGCAGAGTTTTAGAGCTTAATTCAATTCCTAATCAATGTGTCTCTGGCAGGAGACTTTCTCTCCATCAACATTAGGTTTTATCTTCGCTAACTCGCCTTCTGTCTGAGGTGGGCGGATGTGTTTTCAGTCAGTCATGGTCGTATTCTAATCAGTCTGATTTATCTTTGGATATAATAAACTGAAATACTGACATCTGAATGAAATGCTGAAACATTTTTAAAATAAAAACAATAAAAGCGTACCTAGTTTTACTGTAGTTTATTAAGGCCTCCAGAAACAAACATCAGAATTAAAATGGCTAAGGTCCTTTAGTACTATTTAAAAGGAAATGAAATTCTGCCATCTACTCAACCCCATGTCATTCCAACACCATAAGACTTTTTAAATCTTTGAGACACGAGTAAAGGCATTTTAATGACACCTCACAGCTCCAGCATGACCAGAAAAAAATGTAAATCAAAGAATTACATTTGCCATATTTGATTAGGACTTTATTTGTGTGCTGATATTTACATATGAATATAGAAGTCTAAATTAAATCTGTTGATGATTTTCAGTAGTTGGGTATCTTTAGAAGACTTGAACTTCTCAATTCATACAATTTATATTGCTTTATACATTTTTTGAAGCATCAGATTTTTGGTTAAATTTTTGGGCGAACTAACCCTTTAGAAATAGATTACATAATATGTTAATATTTTACAGAATTACATAATATTTACATTTGTTGATCAGTGTGTTAAATTTTGACTTCAGTTTTTGTCACAGAGCTGTCATGTGACTTTAGAACTAAAAAGTGCTATGAAACTATGTGTCCTTTTTAAAGCTCGAAAACTCAGTCCCTATTATTTGTGACTGCACTGAATGGCATCTAGAGTAAATGCATACACTAATAAGTAAATGATGATAGAATTTTCATTTTTGACCAAACGTATCCTTATGTTATGTTATGTGTAAGTGAACAGGAAGATTGGTGCTGTAGGAGAGACTTTTTACTGAATTCTGATGGTTGTTATATTGTCCTTTTTGTAGAGATGATTATTGTACCCTCTTGATCTTCCCAGATCTCTGTGCTCAGGTGCTCTGTTAGGTGTGAGTAATTGAGTCTCCTCTCCACAACCCCCAGCGGCCGAGCTCTGGTAATCCCTCTGAAATGAGGTCCGCTCGTAACTACCTGTGTCTCTAAGCCACAAAAGATATGATATGAAAAAACATATTATCTTCCTATCATACAAATGTAATCAATAGATCATTAAAGCATCTGTATTTGGCATCTAAAACTCTTCATATGAGGCCATAGACCACAGAGCAGGAAGAGAAAAGATCTCTACAGGTAGACCTGGCTGGTGTCAGTGGGGTTCGGAGGGGAGAGGAAGGGCCTTGATGTGGGATTAGAGGGGATGGAGAGCACTCTGGACTGCTGTGTAAAATAGCAACATGGCCATCGATTGAGCTCTGCAGGAAATAAAAAATATTAATCAAGAGCTTTCATGTTTATTTTGAAAGTCTGGTTATGTTCCCTCTGGAGGGTGAGGTATCAGAACTGGTCAATGTTTTATGTGATAAAAGCTCAGTTCAAAATGTAATGTGATCATACCTCTTCAGAAGGCTAATTTAGCTTGATTCATACGACTTTCTTATAAAATTTCTTCGTGAACTTTTTTGAAGTGGCAAATTTCAGGTGGAATATACTTTCAATGGAGGGACAGATATTTATCCAGATTTTTAAAAACATATACGTTTATATTTTAAAGATTAACAGAAGTAATTTATGTTTGAGTGGTTTATTTTATTTTTTATTGATTGATTTGAAAACTAACTTAAAAAATTAATAGATCACTTAATATTTAAATTTTTCATTGATCAGATTTTGACCATTTTTGGGAAAACTTCAGAAGAAAGTGTGTGAGTGTGAGTCTGATAGAATTGTTTGATGATTTGAGTATATACTCTGAAATACTAAATATTGCATCTTGTATAGTCACATAAATGCTAATCTAGATCAGTGTGTATTGTTCCCTGTTAACACACATACACACGCAGAGTTGAAGAAAAGCAGCCTTTAACTTAAAAAAAAAAAAAAAAAACAAGAAAGAAACAAACTTCTTGTAATCAAACTAAGTTACATAACCAGTGAAATGGCTCATACATTTTTTTTCCCCTTTTAAAAAGCCTGTGTTTTTTTTCTTCCCAAGCTTATGTTCCTCCGATACTCTCAGTGTCAGGGGTGGCTGGCTGGCTGCTTCACTCTTCCCACTGGCAGAAAGAGGCTGTGTGGATGGGAGAGATTGTCAGCTTTGTGGGTTACGTGGTGACAGGGGGGACAAAGGTGTGAGGAGAGTTGGCACAGCCAGTGGTACCAGGAAGACAGAGCCCCTCACAGCTCACTAACTCTGCTCAACAGAGAGAGAATGTGTGAAAGAGACCGAGGGAAGAGTGTGAAGCAGACTAAGAGAGAAAGAGAGCGCGTGTGAAAGGGAAAAAGAGGAACTATGTTAAAGAGGCAGCAGTTCAGAGAAAACGTAAAGCTCAAGTGCCAGCGAGCGAGATGAACTGCTGCCACATGCAGATAAGAATAAGCCAGGTTAAAGTGCACTTGATTTAATTATAATACCTCTAGGAAAGTGTGATTCTGGATAATATCATCATAAATCCTTAACATTTTTGGTGCAAATACTGTACATTAAAGTAACTTAATTATCATTGAAGACCAGAAATAATCATTTTTATTTTGTTTACATAATAATGGCATATATACGTGTCAATGTTGAGCTACAATGGGAGAAACGGGACCTTGATGTCCATAAGAAGTGTCCAACCAGTGTGACTCATCCTTGAGGAGGCTTATAGTAATAAAGTAATATATCAAGTCAATGTTTGAATAAACTCACAGCTTGGATGCCCAGATTATGCAGAAATGCAATAGCTGCTAATGGTGGATATTTTAATGAATAAAAAATGTAAGTATTTTCTATGTATAAACTGTAAATGTAATAAAATATGTTTTTGTAGTTTGTGTTGTTTCAAAACAATTACAAATTAAAAATAATTCATGCCATTATTGCCCAAACCCCACTTTTCTAGGGTGTTTCCAAACTTTGGGAGGACAGCATAGTTTTTGTATTATTTCAGTTTAAGTTTCAGTTCATTTAGTATTACAGTTTTTAATACTACAATACTAATTTTATTTCAGTTAGTTGCCAAGCAGCATTTGTACACTGTCAATTTATGACAAACACCAAAACAATAATTGTAGTTTACTGTAGCAATGCTGTCTTTGTCATTTCAAAAATGACATTTTATCTTATATAAAAATCGTATAAAATCTTACAACTAAAAAAATATTTTACTGACGTAATCAAGAAAAAATAAAACCCAACTTCTTATAGTTTACAGTAGGTAAACGTTAATGTTACACAAGTATTCAAAGACTGTCAGACAGATGCTAGCTGGTCGCTCTCTAGAGAGTTGCTAAAGCGTTTGTTAAAGAGTGTTTGTACTGGAGTGTTAGTAATCTTTGCAGAGTCGGGTGCTGTGTTGATGAAGTGTATGTGAGTGGACAGAATGTCAGCGTGGCTGACATGATGCTGATGAGATACGCAGGCGTGCACATCTGCATTCTCAGACTCATGCTGCCTCATGCCTGTCTCTGGATAACACTTTATTAGTGGTGCAAGAATTGCTTTGCATGTGAATACTTCAAATAAACAACAATTTTCACTTCCCCTAACATCAAATATATCTATTTTATATATGTTACTGTGATAATCCCAATCAATATTTGTGCATACACATTTGCAAATACAATTATGACTTTTCTCTGTTTCCTATACAGCCATGTTCAACCTCATCCCGGTGGGCTTGCGAGTGGTGGCTATCCAAGGAGTTCAGACCAAACTCTACCTGGCCATGAACAGCGAGGGCTACCTGTATACATCAGTAAGTAATTGCAACCTTCTAATATAGACGTCGGTTAGTTTATGCATACTATACTTCACTCCTTCAGCTGTTTTAAATTAAGAGGGGAAAGTCACACCGAACTGCTGCTGTCTAACACCTGAGCTCTAGTCATTAACACTCACGCGCACAACCCTCATCTCCTGCCAAATCATGATATCAGACACTCCAGACCTCCTTGTGACCCAAGATCACATGGTCACATAGCCTTTAAGATACGCCCAAACCCCTTACTGCGCTGAAAAAATCAGCACTCCCAAGAGCACTCTACAGTCTTTCACAGATTTATCCATATAAACAGATGAAGCCTCCACTGTGTGCTAGTCTCACATCCTCTCTCCATATGGCAGGCTGTCAGAAAATGAGTTAAGTTACAGCTGTGACAAATATCTCAAGATGTTTTCATAACCTCAGCTCTACTCTCGTAGTTTAGATTATGCGCAGCCCCGCACGCTAAGTGGCGTGATTACAGGGTGGATGGCTTAGAGATGTTTGTTTACTGGCTGCGGTCGAGCTGAACTTTGCCCCCCTCACCCCCTCACAGTCCTGACCTTCCACCTGCCTCTACCAGACGAAATGTCGGTGCTCTGGCATTCGTCTTGGTTACTATGGTGATGCAGGCAAGGCAGTATGTGGGTTGTGGAAATGTACACCAGTCCCAATCATTTTGTTCAGCTTCAGCGAAAGATAGATGAGACCCTCTTGCTTTCATAAGCACACATGAAATCATCTTTAATTAGCCAAATACATATGGAGGACTGTTTGTAATTGGTCTTAATGTTTAAAAGTACATGCAAAACACTGAATCATCAATGCCTTCAGTTGTCAAGATGATTTGGTTGTTGACTGTTGCGGAGTAATTACCATTATTGAAACATAGTTGTTGCCCAGAAGATGTTTTTCTCCGCCTTTCTCTGAAATACGAGGATGGGTGAGTTTTCCCAGCGCATGAATTGAGTAACATGGCTTTCATTGTAAAGATGACTAATATCATCGCTGAAACATTTAGAAACTCGTGAAAATATGCTGAAGAGGCAGCCTACAATGATTGACTGCGTGAAGACATGAATAATGCAGTTACCTACCTGCCAAACTTCTGCTGCAAGACAAATGTCAGAATTTCACTATGTGGTTGGCATTACTGGAGCTCGTGTTGTCTGACAGGAGAGAGTGGGCGCAAACTAATACACAGTCTCAACAACAAAAACACACTCTCTCACTCAACCTCAATCTCCAGGCTGACATAAATCTTCCATATTATGAATAACATTGGAATGATTGGACAGTAAGCTCTGGAGAAAGATCATTGAGGAAATTTAGCAAAACACAGGAAGCTGAGAAGGCGCCAGGTCCAAGATCGCAGTGAATGATCTAAAACTAGACAATATTAGTAAAGTTTACTGTTTTCACATTGACGTACACAGTACCAGCAAAAAGATTAATGTCAGTATTTTTTCATGTTTGATGGAAGTCTCTTGTGTAAAAATAGTAATATCATGAAATATGGTTACACCTTAGTACAGGGACAATTTTGCTTATTATTAGCATGAGTATTAGTATATTGGCTGTATATCTTAAAATAATATGTGACCTGAAATAATATTACATTTAAATAACATGTCTTCTTATTGTAATATATTTTAAAATATCCTTTACTCCTGTGATGCAGAGCTGCATTTTCAGTAGCCATTTCTCAGCATCACGTCATCCTACAGTAATCATTCTAATATGCTGAGCTGTTTAAGGTGGAAAAAAAAAAACAGTACAGTGTACAGTGGAAATGAAAACAGAAATTATAGTACATAGATGTGAACTGATTTTGTCATGCAAGTTATTGAATCAGGTCAGGATGTGTAGTAGCTGTATGTGTGTGTGGGTGTTTGTTTAGATCTCTTTTTTTGGGATATTAAAATAATTCTAATTTCACCATATTTTTTTGGTTAATTTCCATACATCTTTCTCAGAAAATGTTCTCTTTTTTTTTATTTGTTTTTAAACCCCCCCCTTTAAAAACACATCATGAGAATCTCAAACCATTTAATTTTGCAGTTCTGCAGAGCGATTTGTTGACTAGTCATTTAAACAACGCACTTACTAGTTCATTTTAAAAATATTTTGCACATACCTAGTGTAGGAGCAGTTTTATTTTTTTAGCAGCTTGCTCATCCATGCTGCAAACCTGTTGCCATTGAATCTGTCCTGCGTAGTGCTGCTTTCAGGACGCTTTGGGCTGAACTCGCTCACAGCAGGCGGGAGAAAGACAGGGCAGCAGACAAGAGGCTCTCAAGTCTGATAAAAGCATGCAATCTGATCATAACATTAGGTGTAATACGGCTGTAACATATCCAGCATGAGCCTTTGGGAATGATAGAGAAGCAACGGGATCTTAACACACACAGCTACTGCACATCCTGACCTCAAGCACACTGTAACTCACGGCGGTTCTCTGTTCCCACTCAGTGACTTTAATGATGTGTGCTTCAGCGTCTGTAATGAAAACATATGTGCCGGAGTGCTCATTAAATTAAAGCTCTGTTCTCAACAACAGTAACGTTGTGTCACCGTGTGGCATCCTGGTTCGACGGCAGAAGGACGGAGGCTATATTTAATGTTTCTCTGAGTGACAGCACAGCAAGGTTCTGTAGGTGTTAATATTTTATTCCGACTGTAACCGTTAGCCTAAAGCGTGTTAATACACATAGGTCTTTGAACATTCATCTCCATTTGCTCCCTGTAGTTATTTCTATTTTAAAAGCTTATGCATTCCATTGTAATTGCCCGATATCGTAAACACTAAATTGTGAACCTTTTAATAATATGGACATGAGAGGTGATTTGTGGGTGAATGAAAGCAGAATGTGCTAATGTTATTGAGTATACGGTAGCTCAGTAAAGTAACCCAGCGCTTACACAGTGGTGGAGAGCTTTCAGCTGGCATAAGTGATTATGGGTGAAGGATATAAGTGTGTGGCATTACTAAAATCTAAACGGTATTATAAGGCCTTTTAATGATTTAGTGTGCTGTAATTCTGAATTCTCTGTGTTCTTGTAATGTGCCCGTGTGTGTGTGTGCGCGTGCACTTCTGAGGTTTTTATCCCCCTCACTGGTTCTTTATGTCTGCTGCTATGGAGCCACACGCTGCCTGAGCCACACAGCCAGCCAATCATACTCCAGTGATGTTGGGAAATCCCCAATCAATGTACTGTAGTGAGTGACATATGAGAGGTTTAAAGCAGCTTTTGTGCTGCTGGGAAGGTTTACACCTGTTTCTGTTTGTAGATTTTCTTTTCCTTTTGTCTGTGTTTTGTTGTTAGTTATATATATATATACAGTACAGTTCAATTGTCCATGAGAATTTTGAACAATAATGAGGTTTTTGCAAATTAATCATTGTTTGGAATCTTTTCACTTATGTGGAAAATTTGGACTGGTTTATGAAAGTGAATTGAACTTTATCATACAGTGGTGTGTGTGCCGCTTAATAAATAAAGAACTAGTCAGTAGACAAACACAATGTGTACGCACACAAGCATTAAAAGTTATTACATGTGAAGCTAAAATGCATTGAAAATGCAATCATATTGCCTGTTCAGGGTTGTGCAAATATAATAAGTGTGGCCAGTTTATGAATAAACTAAAATGGTATATAGTGAATGATGTTCAGTTCATTTGGTCTACTACAAGCCAAATCATCTGTAACATGTCATAAAGCAGTATCCTAAACACAGTCAATCAGCAGTACAAAATTAAATCATGCTGACTCACCAGTGCAGTTCACTTTAAAGAAAAGAACTTTGCACAATAACCTTTTTTTCCCTCTTTTGAGATCTGGCAGTCCATGAATGAATTGTTTTTCACTGGAAAGCATAGCGAGGGCGTTTCGCCTCTGCTGACCTATTGTATGTTGTTGTAAAGTTTTAATTCTTTCCAAAGGTTCTCTCATAGGGAGTTCTCTAACCGGGTTTACATGCTCCTGAATATTACAACTCGAATCAGAATTTTTATTCTTTCAGTGAGCACTGAGAAGCCTGAAAACAACATAGCAACATGCAAAAAAACACTGTGTGTTTGTGATTAGAAGGTAGAAACGAATATAGAAAGAGAATGCATGCATGAGTGAGTCTGTATGTCTTGCGTTGCAAATGTATTCATCTATCAGCGTGAGTGGGAGAGAGGAAATCAATTAATCATATGTTCTGTTCTCTGCACAATTTCTCTTTACATTTAATAAACCAAACCTCATGATTCAATGCTAAGCTGTGTTTAATAGTAATACCTGCTGTTTGATCAGTCAACACACCAAATATTAAAACAACCATGCAAATATAAATGGTTTAATTACAACATATTACAAACGAACGAACATCAGATGACAGTCAGGGCGCACCGGCAACGTGCGGGCTGTCCTGTGAGCTGCTCTGCAGGCGCATTTGAAGTCGAAAATCAGTTTAGTGTTGGGTCATTAAGAGAAGGCAGAGACAGGCACATCAATATTAAAAGTCCACAGACTACAGAGAGAGCAGAGACACCATAGCCTGCTGTAGTGGCCATAAGAGACACTCTGCAAGGGAACAATTCAGCCCTTATAGAGCACTTTCCACAAATACAGTACACGTCGATTGTCCCATGCCAAGCAGTTAAGACATAAATAAAGTGTGTAGTTATTTAGATGTTACCAAATTGCAAATACCATACAGAATAATTAGAAAACTAAATCTATTATGTTTAGTTTGTGACTGGTACCCTATTTGTTCCCTGATTGTCCCATCAACTGAAATATATTGCAGTGGATTGTGAAATGTATTATTATGCATCTCCTCTTATCTCCTCTCCTGGCATCCCAGACTGTGGGGAATGTTTTTAAGCACTGTTGTGGAAAACTCTCATGCAGTCCGGTGCTATTCTGTTATATAATACCAGTCTAATTAATGCTCATTTAATAAAATCAAGACCTGTCGTACAGGCTTTCTCATTTAATGCCCTGCTTCACTTTAAAATATGTCATGTTACAGACATAAAATAGGATCTGAATAGCAGTTCACATTAGCTTGACAAGCCGAAAAAAGGAAAACTGTAGTAGTCGTCTTCTCAGTAAAGTTAGTAACATCAGCATACGACTCTCGTTTGAGACATCTTGAGCTTCACTGATAATTCAATTATTCAGATGGGTGGTTCAGGCAGAGGGAAGAATGAGGTACAGGTGGAGAGACCTGGTTACCAGGCATCCATACCGCACCGAGCAGGAAGAAACAGCCTCTGACTGGAATAGATTCTGTCAGCTTCCCCTTTTACTTTTTTTCCCTAAATGGGATTGAAGTTGGAAGAGGAAGAGTGGGTAAAGTAATGAGACAGGTTGAGAGAGGGAATGGGAGGAGGTTTAGCGTACAGAAGCCAGAAAAAGAAAGAATCCTAGTGAAAAATGGAGAAGATGGTGGGAGAGGCGAAAATAAATAAGGTTAGGTTTTGAAAAAGATATTGAAAAACAGAGGGAGTATCTGATGGAGGGTGGATCAAGAGAGAGAAAAGCAATAAGGAAAAAATAGGATGGAAAAGAAAATATCAAATGAAGGGAGAGACCTGAGTGGATGGAAGAAGACTGAGCACTTAGACATATACTGTATGAAGACCAAGTAAAACTATCTGTTTCTAGCGCGCACACAAACATCTCCTTGTGCTTTTCCATCAGGGAGGGGAAAGCCCTTTGGGAGAAGGGAGGGAGGGAGGGGCAATGCAGGATTTCCCCTGTCAGAGGAAAAGATATTAGATACGAATCAGTGAGCTGGCAACAGCATGACTGCAGCTCCTGATATAATTACACTTGGAGATAGAATCAGCTCGAATACAAAGCCCTACAACACCTCAATATCTGCTCTCTTTTACTCGGCTGTTAGGAGGGTAGATTAGTTGTGTGGTTAGGGACAGAGGACAGTACAGAGAAATAGCCAGCATTCAGGTCAAGTCACTCGCCAAAATGAATATATGTCGATGTCTAATGTAGATAAAAAATTGGCTTTGAAAAGTGAGTATTTGAAAACTTTGGTTAATTGAGTGTTGATTGGTTTATTATGAAATATAAACAATTTATGAACAATTTTTCATTCAGTTTCACTAAAAACTTAAACTTTATTTTCAGTGAAGTTTACAGTTCTTGTAATAAAATTAAACGCGGAAATGAAAACTTAACGTGGAACGTCATGAATTCTGTCCCATTTTGGATGGGTACATCAAAAGTGCCGTTCACATCAACTTGCAAAATACATTTTAAATATGAATCCTGCATGTCTTTGTGTGAATGAATGGTGCAGAGTTTCATTTACTACACACATACTGAACTTCATGAACATTTTACTGTTTCTTTTGAGAAAATACTGTATATACAAACAGAAACCTAAAGGTCTTCACAATAACTTGAATGTTTAAAACGAAAGTTTAACTTTCCATTACAGAAATACATAATAATGTAAAGACAGCAATTAAAAATAAAATTATTGTAAAAACTATTTTTTTAAGGAATATTTACCAAACATTTAATTAGCAAAAAAATACACACCATAGTATTTCAGTACAAAAATATTAATAA
>JAUMHI010000055.1:13344287-13403726 GCA_032359435.1 Enteromius unitaeniatus
TTATAAAGTCAGAATTGCGATTTATTCAGAATTGCGAGTTTTGAAGTCAGAATTGCAAGTTATAAAGTCAGAATTGCAAGTTATTCAGAAATGCGAGTTATGAAGTCAGAATTGCAAGTTATGAAGTCAGAATTGCGAGTTATTCAGAAATGTGAATTATGACGTCAGAATAGAGAGTTATTCAGAAATGCAAGTTATGAAGTCAGAATTGCGAGTTATGACGTCAGAATTGCGAGTTATTCAGAAATGCAAGTTATGAAGTCAGAATTGCGAGTTATTCAGAAATGTGAATTATGATGTCAGAATAGCGAGTTATTCAGAAATGCGAGTTATGAAGTCAGAATTGCGAGTTATGACGTCAGAATTGCGAGTTATTCAGAAATGCGAGTTATGAAGTCAGAATTGCGATTTATTCAGAAATGTGAGTTATGACGTCAGAATAGTGAGTTATTCAGAAATGCGAGTTATGAAGTCAGAATTGCGAGTTATGACATCAGAATTGCAAGTTATGACATCAGAATTGCGATTTATTCAGAATTGCGAGTTATGAAGTCAGAATTGCAAATTATGGAGTCAGAAATGCGAGTGTTGCAAGCTATAAAGTCACAATTGGAAGTTATAAAGTCACAATTGCGAGATTGTTCATAACTCGCAATTCTGAGAAAAAAAAGTCAGAATTGTGAGATAATTTATAATATAATTGTGTATATTTTATACAGTGGCGGAAACGGACTTCAGTTCTTTGGTCTGTGAGAGTTGCAAGAGAAAAAAAAGTGAACCGCTGTCCCCATTAACACTGTAATTGCAACTGATTAACGACTCAAAATATAATACATGGCTACAAATACACAAGTTAGACATAAAATGACAGCATACTTTTTACAAATTTAACTGCATAACGTTTTAAGAACATAATCCACCTTTTTAATTTCATTTAAGAAACAAAGTTAGTAGAGAAATACCCCGCCATTAAAAATGGCGTGGGCGGCAACTTGAACCAAGACATTAACGAAAACTCGAGATATACTGAAAAATAATACTAAACAAACTCACTATTCGACTCAATCCAGCATTAAAACATTGTCATGCACTGATATCAACTAACATTTTAAACTCAATCTCAAATATTTTAACACCATGTCACGGAACACATTTGCAAATGTACCTGTATCGCTCAAGTCCAAAGCTCTTCTGACGGGAGCGGGACGCGATTGGGCAATTCAACAAGAGGAAGTGACATCACATAACATGAAACTTAATATATTATTTTAAAACAAAAACACATATCTTCCATATACTTCCGTAAAGTTATAAATAATACTATTTATAGAGAGAAATGAAAATAAAGAATAAAACAATTATAATTTATTTATGGAAAAAAATAAAAGTTTGCTGGAAAAATACTACATTAAAAATCTAAATACTGCATATATATTATTACTTTTTTCTGATTCCCCAGTACCAACTTTATTATACTTGTGGTGCTCCCAGTGCCTACATATAATGCTTATTAATTTGTCATTATGCTATTGCCATAAGGCTGGTCATTTAAACATGAGATTGTCAGCACAGTACTAGAACCATTAACTCAAAGGTTCTTTGGGGAGCCCAAAAGAATCTTAAAGGGTTAGTTTACCCAAAAATTAAAATTCTGTCATTAATTACTTATGACTTAAGATATTTTTGATGATATCAGAGAGTTATCTGTCCCTCCATAGACAGCAATACAACTGAAATGATACAGATTCAGAAACGTAGTAAAAACATCAGTGGAAAAAGTTCATGTGACATCAATGGCTCAACCTCACTTTTGCAATGCTACAAGAATAAATTTTTTTGCAAATAAAAGCACAACTCCTGTGACTTAAGTCTTTCGCTTAAAAAAAGTCTTTCTTTTTTTTTTTTTTTAAAGTATCGCAACGCACCTTATAGGAAAGCTTCAGTGTATTTGACTGAATCAGTCTTGTTTACATCCAAGTTAACGTATGCGCATGTGCATATTCTGCAGCTTCTTGTATCTAGAAAGCATACACTTACGCAGTAATATTCTCTAAAATGGCGGAACACATACTTCATAGGAGAAGAATGGTTGAGAATATTATGCTATTTTTGTTTTCTTTGTCCAAAACAGTATTCTCCTATTGTCACAAAACTGATGTTGACCCACTGATGTCACATGAATTTTTTTACAATGTTTCTGGATCTGGGATCATTTCGGTTGTATTGCTGTCTATGGAGGGACAGATGGCTCTTTGATCTCATCAAAAATATCTTAATTTGTGTTTTGAAGATGAATGTGTCTTGAAGATGAAGGTCTAATGGGTTTGGAACGATATGAGGGTGCGTAATTAATGACAGAATTCTCATTTTTGGGTGAACTAACCCTATATGGATAGGAAAAAAATGTTGTGATTTTATTTATTTATAGTGACTGCATCTCCACCAAGCTCATCAATTAGTTTGCTAATAAATATTGTTTAATTGATTAGGTAATAAGCTCATAGATGAAGGGATGTGTGAGTTTGCCAGTGAGTTTCCTGATGCATAACGTTCACTATAGTTAGATCAATAAGTCCAGTAATGAGTCCAGTGATCCCTCTGGCTTTACTGTCAGCTTTTAAAAGTGGTTCTCTGATAAACTTATTGGCATGTTAGGAAGCATCTTGGTGCTCATGGTAAATTAAACCATCATTTAATTTATCCATAAAATGGATAGATTGATCTTCGTCAATGAGGCTGCCCAGTTTGAAAAGTAAGGTTTTACTAAAGGACTCCTTGATGGATTCACCATGTGGCACAGATAATCAAAGAACTCATCAATGGGATGAACTGATTAAACTCTTTTACTCTCCATTTTATTATGAAGGCCTACTATAGCCTCTTTTTAAAAAGTTGCTATAGTGTTAATATTGGCTTTTGTATAATATCATATCACTAAGAAAGACTACATATACTGTAAGTAACATAGATTGCACGTTCATTTATTAGCAAGATTCACCCAATCCATCATCAGCAGGATCAGTCATTTAATGACATTGAGTTTTTTTTTTTCAATCTTCAGGTCTAATTTTAAGTCAATTAAATGTTTTTTTAAACACTATAATATGCATTTCAGTGTTTGAACAGGTTTTCATGAGTCTGCAGATCAATCTAAATCATTATGATTCACAGATCTTACATTGTGTAATATAATTTTCTATAAGAAAACATTCTACCGTCTTCATAAAGGGAGTCTGGGAGAGTTTTGAACACAACGCAGTCAAAGTAAACAAATTAGGTAAATTCGACACTACAGTACTAGATTAGTATGAAGAGAAGCATTTTTAACAGCGTGTTTAAAGTGGTTTAATCAGGACCATTTACTTTAAAAAGACAGTAACAAATGAAAGATCTTCATGTATTTTAACTGTCCATTTAGCCTCACCTCTGAGTCAAATGTTTTTCCTCTCTACACAGAGTATAAATGCTTTGTGCATGTTATAAATTTAGGCATGTATTTTACAGTTTTCCAGGATGAAGTAAAATTTGCTTTGGTTCTGTTCAGTATGTAGAGATAAAAAGGTGTCAAATGTAAAACAATGCAGGTTATGGTTTAACTTCGAGCACATTCAAATGATGAAAGTGTCTGGTGAGACAGCTAGAGGCAAAAAGAGGGAAAAACACTTGAAGTGCTCCTGCAGCAGATAGACAGTCTTGTGCTTCCAGTAGAATGAGAGTGCGAGATGATTTTTCAGCTATTTAATGAGCAACATGACAAGATGTGAAAATGAAGTGCTGTGAGTACTGGTGGTGGCGGTGTACACAGTTTTGTAACTTCAAGAACAATTGAACAAACACATTTCAAACGCTGGTGAAGTAAGTGATGTATGCAGCATAAAAGAATACAACAAAGTTTTTTTAACAGGCTTCCCAAAATCTGCCATTGGTCAGTCAAACAGACGACCCCATTGGTTGAGGCAGAGCTTTTTCATTGATTTATTTCTTATAGATATATTTTATATATTGCAGATTATGTAAGCAGGATTAATATCTGAATGTTCTAAGTACAGATCAGGTGACATGATTAATTATGCCTGTGTGAGTAACCTCTAGAACTGAACACAGTGTTCAGGAGGATTGGGGTCAGGCAGGGGGTGAGCCTCTCGTTACCATGGCGTCACTGCGCATCACTGTTTCTTCTGACAGGAGAGAACCACAAGCTGCCTCTTCCAGAGCAAGATGGAGATTCCCAAGAAATGACAACTCTGATGTACAAACATTCATGTATCTGGAGCATAGGAATTACATCGGGCAATTAAATAACAAAACCAGGGGCATATTAGATAAAGATAGATAGATTTTATTCTTTTTGAACTACATGCAAAAAAAAAGGTGACAATAACTTGAATATAAATTCTACATGCAACAGCAACAAAAACAGTAAGTAGGTGGGCAGTGAAAGAGCAAACTACGCCCTCAAATAACTGCTCATAAAAACAGCCTCGTTTGTTTTCATGACCTGGTCATTTTCTTGGAAAAGTAGAGTCAAACATCACTGCTTTACCCAATTAAAAAGACTCAGGAGACTTGAGCTGATTTACAGCTCTGTTAATTAGGAACAAAAAACGAAGCCATAAAGCCATCAGGGTTCTGTAAGAATCTGGTTTCCTAATATGGGTCTCTGTAAAGCCAGACTGGTTCATGCACACACATTGATGCTGCTGTTATATGACAAAGTTGGTTTTGTAAGATGTACCGACATTAGTATTCTAAACAGGAGGGCTTCGCCATCTGTTAGAGACATATCTAACCTCTGTACATCCTTCAGGGCAGCAGAGCACAGAGTAATTATTCGGGTGTGAGTCTAATTAAATGCTAAAAAAAAAGAAAGAAAAGCTCACAGTATCCGAGATCAACTTTGTTAGAGTATATTGTATTTTCTTTTTAAAACTATATAAAATTAATGGAACAATCCAATCAAAATAATCTTGTGATTTCTCACCAATCTTAAAAAAGTGGAATTAAATAGCAGTTTTAAAGTAGTATATTTAATAAATTAACATTTACTTTGATAGAAAGGACAGATATATTTACTGTAGAAGTTTTCAAGTTTTCATGGACCCCAGTTTTGCAGCCCCCTTGAGGATCACTACTGTACATGCTAGTTATGTACCATTAATTTAAAACATAAATTCTTTCTTATTAAAATGCAAAATATTTAAAATGTATGACACAGTAACCCAGCAGGGATTAAGTGGTTTTAGTGATACACCAGGCTTCGATCACAGCAGAGAATCAGCACTCATAACAATCACAGTCATGCACTGTTGTCAGTATAGACCAGTCGATGCAAATCACACGTAAAAGGCATAAGAATATAAACTGATATTAGCTGCTAATCGCTTTTTTCTTGCATGCAAAGTACAGGAAATTATTTGTTACTAATTTATAATGATTTCAATTATTAAATTAGTCAGACCTTTAATTAAACAGTCAAACAATAACAATAAATTGCTTTTAAATTATTCTCAAGAAGTAGTATGTTTACTCCAGATGTACATATAATAGCTCACCTAAAAATAACATTTGCGGAACATTTACAGCCTCAGGTCATCCAAGATGTACTGTAGTTTGTTTTTTTCATCAGAACAGATTTTTTCCAGAAATTTAGCATTACATTGACTAGCGACTAATACAAGGACATCCGGGATATTTATACATGTGATAATGACATAGGGAGGCGGAGAAACAGATGAGTAACCATAATAACACATGAGGTGGGTGGAGACAAGAGTTCATTGATTAAATGAGTCCAAAACAAACACAAAAACATAGAGTTCATGGAGAGCTGGAGTGCCATGAGCAGTCTCTAGCTGGCCACTCCAGCTGGGCGTGACATAGCCCACCTGGGCGGAATCCATGAAGAAGGTTCCCACAAGGGCGACCAGACACCTCTAGTGCCCTTCAAGGCGGTGCAGACGACTGTAATACCCTCCGGGGCTGACCAGACCACGATCATGCCCTCCAGGGCCGACCAGACAGTTTGAGTGCCCCCCAGGATGGAGCAGACCATCTGGGCTGACCAGGTCAGGGCCGACGACGGGGATGACCACTTGGGCAGACCAGTCGGCGGGAACACCAGACAATGACAGTGCCCTCCTGTGCCAAAACAGTCACTGATAATGCACTCCTGGGCCGAACAGGCCACCATAATGCCCTCCTGGGCTGAACACTCCATAATAGTGCCCTCCTGGGCCGAGTGGCCTGTGACTGCGTCCTCCTGGGCCGAGCGGGCTGAGCCGGCACTCTCCTGGGCCGAGCAGGCTGTGAAAGCACCCTCCGAGACTGAACAGACAGTGACAGACAGTGCGTAACCCCGGTTCTCTGATAGCATTAAGTGAGGTGCCTCACTATGGGATACGCCCCTTCCTCATATTCCTCAGAAGCCCTATTACATTACGCCAGTCCCAATTGGCTGGCAGAAATGACGTTGCATCTGGGAGTGGCCTTCCAACCCCTCGTATAAAGGGAGCAACCCAACGTCACTTCAACATTCAAAAACAAGCAACCTCTTCCTCGCATCGCACAGCATGGAGGGTGATACAAGCATACATTTCGGTGTCTCACTTTGGGATATCCTAACTCCCTTATTATCAGATAACTAAGTCTCCTGCCAACCATAACCAACACATTCAGGGATGAACGAGTTTGAGTTCATTGAGGACCAGCTCGCCGCTTCACAGATATCCTGTAATGTGACTCCTTTAAATAGAGCCCAGGAGCTTGACATTCCACTTGTTGACTGCGCGCGTAAACCAGTCGGGAGTTCGAGACCCTTACTGGAATATGCCAACGAAATCGCCTCCACTATCCAATGCGATAAACGACGCTTAGTGATCGGCTTCCCTGTACAAGGTTTCATCCTAACACTAACAGCTGATCGCTCCCCCTTAAACCTTTGGTCCTGGTGCGTAAAGCGCGGACTGGGCACAGTGCATTTAGCTTTTGCTGCTCTGATGATGCAAAAGGAGGTGGATGGAAGGCCCTTAGCTCAAGAAGATTTATAGTATTAATGACTTTAGGCATGAATGCAGGGTTAGCTGAAGAAATTATAGAACTGCTGCCACTGAACACTGAAAGGGAATCTCGTGTTTAGTTGCGCACCAACGCTAAAACACACTCCATTTGCAATCATAAAGCGACCTAGTCAATGCCGCTCTGGCATTCTGTATGGTTCTAATGACACTGTCAGGCAGACCAAGTTGGACCACTCACAGGCCAGGCCCATAGTGCCAGGCGAGGAGATGAGGATGGAAAATCTCCCCCTCTGCTTGTGACAGAAGCTCTCTGCACTGCGGGAGAGACCACGGTTCTTCGTACAGCATATGTATGATCTCCGCAAGCCAATGTTTCCCCGGCCATCTCGGAGCTATTAATATTAGTTTCAGACCTTCCTCCCTTACTCTGCAGAGATTTGGTGATATCAGCGCTATCGGTGAGAATGTGTAGAGAAGAGTGCGAGGCCATTCGTGCGCTAGCGCGTCTATTCCCAAAGGCGCGCTCCAGTCCATCAGGGAAAAGAACAGATGACACTGGGCACTGTCGTGGGACATGAACAGATCCACTGTCGCTCTGCCGTATATGCTCCAGATCTGTTCGACCACTTCGCTGTTCAGTTCCACTCCCCATAGAGGGGATTTCCCCTGGACAGCAGATCCACAATTGTAGTGTTGTTGTAGTGTTGTCTGTTCTCACAAGAACATGTTGTCCTCTCAGAAAGGGAAGAAAATGCTTTAGTGTCAGAAAAACAGCTAGCATTTCCAAATTTTATGTGAAGATTGATCATATGCTGACCCCATCTCCCATTCACTATTCTGCCCTCATGAATGGCCCCCCAACCAGACAACGTCGCATCCGATGTTATTATTTGTCTGTTTCGAACTACACCCATGGGTTCCCCTTGAACCAGAAAATTCAGGTGTTTCCACTGGCGCAGTGCTAAAACTGCCTCTGATGTCACTCTCACCCTTCTCCGTGAGTGACGTACTGGGTCTAGCCTCTGAGACGCTACCCAGCGTTGAAATTCCCTCACATGTAGTCTTCCTAAGGGGATAACAGGGCTGAGGCCATTAGTCCTAATAGTCTGAGGCATGTACGAAAGGAAACATTGTTTCCCCTCTGAAAGTGGATCATGCACGAGTGAATCTTTTCACCCTGTCTGCCGAAAGTCGAGTCCAGCTGAGTCCAGCAACAGCCCCAGATACGTTATAGATTGTGTGGGAATTAAAACACCCTTTTTTATCTTTAATCTTAGCCCCAGTTTCTGTATATGCTCCAGAAGTATGACTGTGGGTTCTCTCGCTTCTTGCTCCAACCGAGCCAGTCGTCTATGTAAGTAGCAAGATGAATGCCTTTCTCCCTGAGTGGAGTCAGTGCCACTTCTGTACATTTTATAAATACCCTCGGGCTGAGGGACAAGCCGAATGGAAGCACCAGATATTCGTACGCCGCGCCAAGGAAAGCAAATCTCAGGAACTTCCTGTGGGGTGGGTATATCTTTATGTGAAAATATTCGTCTTTAGATCGATTGATGTGAACCAATCTCCCTGGCGCACTATTTGCAGGAGTGTAGAATAAGTGAGCATTCTAAACTTGTATTTTCTTAGGTATACGTTCAGCGCACGTAGATCTAATATTGGACGGAGGGCTTGAGTCCCTTTCTTTTTCGGATGAGAAAGTATCTCGAATAAAAGCCACTGTGACTCTCTTCAGGTGGAACTAATCTTATCGCCCTCTTGTTCAACAGAGAGGAAATCTCCTCCTGAAGGACATGCCTTAGTTCTCCCCGCACCTGAGAATGAATTATCCCTTTAAAGCGTGGAGGGGAAGCGGCAAACTGCAGTCTGTCCAAATTGTATTGTCTTTAATACCGATCGGGACTGCGTGCATTCTTGCCAGCTGTGTATTTGCAGTGTTCTGGCGCCATTGTGTGGCTGAATCACTAACGGTTCCGTGGTCTGTACTGCGCATGCATGGACACTTAGCGTTCTCCACGTCGAGTGCAGATACCCCTTGCACTGGCACCTTGCTAGTGAAAGGTTTGTCCTTCCAGGTCACCGCAAGCTCCTCCAGGAGCTCTGGGAAGATGGGAAGGAGCTGCCATGCTGCCTGTTTCACCCTCAGCAGCCTATTGCCCTCATAGCGAGACTTCACAGTCTCCGCTACCATGGTCGGCCACGGAATGTTTAGCTTCTTTGCGGCGCGTTTGCACACATCCTGCAGATCAATGCTGAGAAGCCCCGTCCACAACTTGAGTGGTTCCCATCGCAGCAAGAGGTTGTGCTGAGTGCTCGGGTGGGAGGAAAGGGGAGTCCTCGAAATCTTCCTCTTCTTCGGATAGAAGAAAGTCGGATTGTCTCTCTTCCTCAAAGTCAAGCGCGTCGTCCTCCTCGTCTGTGCTGAGCACACTTGTCAGAGGAACGCAGGCATCAAGCTGTTCACTCCAGTATAAGGCTGCCGTGGTGGGCAATTCTACAGGGATGGATACCTGTGGAGTGGCAGCCGGAGTGGGGCTAGGTGACAGGAGTGGGTCGAGGCCCGACAGGCTAGCTTGGTGCGCTAGCCTGCGATGAAGGCTCTTCATGATAAAACGTGCACAGTATTCACAGGAACCGGGGTTGTCGATCGCCAATTGGGTGATATAACATCACATCTGCCAGCCAATACGCGGAAGGGGCGTATCACATAGTGAGACACCGAAACGTATGCTTGAAAGAGAACGTGACGGGGAATCCTCTTTTACTGCTGGCTGGCGTGGAAAGCTGCTGGATCCTGTTCAGCTCGTCAATCTGTCACGAGAATGACGCGAGGAAATGTACGGATCCATGAACAAGCTTTTATTCATCAACCAGAGTCAGTACAGGCTTGGTAAACAGGCGAACGGCGAACGGGAACATAGGAGGCAAAGACAATAGAATAATCCAGGGATGGTAGCAAGAGTCGGCAGCAGGAAATCCACAAACACGGAACACAGAATACTCAGGGAAAACATGGACGGCTAGACAATGGGGAAAACAGACATACATCCAAACATTGACCAGTGACAAATACAAGGACATCTGGGATATTTATACATGTGATAATGACATAGGGGGGCAGAGAAACAGATGAGTAACCATAACAACAAATGAGGTGGGTGGAGACAAGAGTTCATTGATTAAATGAGTCCAGGTATGAAAACAGACGGTTCATGGAGAGTGCCAAGAACAATCTCTAGCTGGCCATTCCAGCGGGGCGTGACAACTTGCTTACCAGTGGATCCTCTACAGTGAATGAGTGCCGTCAGAATAAGAGTCCAAACAGCTGATAAAAACATAACAACAATCCTCAAGTAATTCTTTTAAAACAAAAAAAAAAAAGTTCTCTATCCATAATATTGCATTCTCCAGTAAATTCTCAGGAATTTTTTATTTTATGTACTGGTTTTTCAGTTTCTTTTAAAGCCAAGTAATAGCACATTGGTATTTCAAAAGCATTTGCATTTCAGCTGCATACAAAGAAACTAAAGCAAAAACAGTGCAAAAGTCAGAATACGAAGACTAATTGAGATCAAAACAAGTGATAAATAAACCAAAAAATAAATAACATTACAGAATAAAAAAAGAAAATCACTAGAAATAAGTATAAGAAACATGGGAGCAAGTCTCCTTATCAGAATCTCATTTTCTCCTATTTTCTCACTTTCTCTGCTTCATACAATGCACAGGAGTCATTAATATGCTAATAGCTGCATTCCGTACTGCATCGAAATGAGTGTATTTAATCAAATGTGCTTTGGCAGTCAACTTCAAATCGAATGCCTGGTTCACCTAAATTCCCCTGTATTTCATAGTATGTGTTTCATCAGCATATTTTCAGTGGTTTTAGTATGTGTAGTGCACAGTAACAGTGTCTGTGTATTTGTATTCATGTCGTCTCTCCGTTTTCCTCTCACTACTGTGCTCTGTCTAAGGCAGTGGCAAGTGTAGCCCTCTCCCCTCAGGACAGGGCATGTAAGGTGACGGCAGCACTCCTTTACTTGATGTTGTGTGTGACCTCAGCGGTAAGACCTCTATTTCAGTGTTTTCTCGTTCCCTCGGGGAGCACTTCCTCTATTCATCAGCATACTGCTGCCACAACAGCTTCTCTGCCATTAGCCGTGGAGTCACAGTGAGCGTTCATTAGAGGGAGGATTTGTGTAAAGGTGAATAAGCACAATGTAGAGAATCTAGACGTTTTACCATTTATATTTGAACATCATTAAAGATGCTACCACTACACGCCAGAATAATCTCATAGCAATTCATGACTACGTTTTCATGAATCTGTGTGATGTTATATTTAGGGGTGGGTGTTCAAACTTACAATACATGTTTTCATAACCGTATGTTTCCCTGTGAGATTGGGTTGTACACACTCTGTTACTGAATAAGCTCTTATTAAAGAAGGACTTGAATAAACCCACAACCTTAATGTTTTTCTTCTACCTTTTATTCTTCATGCAGTTTATCAAAGTTTTGCTGCATTTGTCATAGCAGTTGCTCTCTTGTTTTGAAGGGAATGTACTGTCCTTAACATAATTGCTTTAACGCTTTCATAACAAGCAACTTGTGTGTCATTAGTAGTTTTCTTATGCAACAGCTTTCACACACACATTTTGACTTTAATGCCAAAAATGAATCCCTTAAGAACCTTTCAGTGAATAGTTGACAATAAAAATAAAACAACTTTTGAGAATCTAAAGATTTGGTAAGTTTTAATTTGGGGTGACCATATGTACTCTTTTACCTAAATTGTATTTCTACACTGCCGAAAGTATTCAGGTTTTGGCTTTCCTATTGATGTGCGCTCATAAATTACATGTATTTGCATTGCTTTGTCCGTTCTCTGTAGAATCCACCTTCTCACACTCGATTATGTACAACACCTGGTCAAACTATACTTTATGTAAAGAAAGTATGACAACCAAAGTAAAGAATAAAATTTATTGATATTTTACCCTATGTCATCCTAGTTGTTTGTGAGGAAAAAAAAGGTTTTTGAGGAAAACATTACAGGATATTTCTCCATATAGTGGGCTTCAATGATGGCCAATGGGTTGAAGGTCCAAAACGCAGTTTCAAAACATCAAAGAGCTCTACATGATCCCAGCCAGGTAACAAAGGTTTTATCTAGCTTATTTATCTAGTTTATTTTCTTTAAAAATAACAATTAATATACTTTTTAAACTAAAATGATCACAATGTATTGCCTGAAGCATTGAAGAGCTAGTGCAAGACAAGCATTTGTGGTTAAGAAGTATATAAATTTGCATATATATTTTTTTTTTATAATGGGGGTAAGTAAATTATCAGTAATTTATTTTATTGTGGAATTAAACTATGGTTCTTATAATGGAACCACAGATGCCATACAGCATATACAGCAATACAGCTGCAAGGTTGTTTTTTGCTCATCTATTTAAGGTTTATATTTTAATGATTGAATACTTTAGGTAGTTCCTGACATTATACAAACTTTTAGTTTTCCTCTGCATAACCTACACTTTTTGCTTGTTGCTGGACTTGCACTTTTTGACAGTAATGGCTGTTTATTTGCTCCATGTTTTTTGCATTAAAGCCTCCGCGTGCGCATGGCTCAGCGGTGAGATTATTTATTTATTGGGTCTTGACATCATGTTGCATCTGTGCTGGAGGTGTATGAGTACACGCAGACTCCCTGGAGGAGGGCAGTGAACTCCTCTCAGCATGAGAGAGAAAGAGAGAGAAAGTCTGATTCCCCAGAGGTTACAAACACATGCGCTCTGTCTGTATCCCCCCGCCTCTCGTCCTCAGTCACTGCTTTCTGACTTAAGATGGGCCTCCACTTAGTGTTAGCCAACACCACTAGTTTTCCCCTGTGCCTAATTCCTTAATCGACCCCCCCACCGAGGCACTCAGGACCCCCGGAGAGGGCCGAGTGTGCAGTTAACTGCACAAAGGAGGGCACATGTGTGTTACAGGGGGTCTTTGTTGCATTGTGGCATGCTCTTGGCCTCATGGTGATTACCCGCACCAGGGGTCCCGCATTGTACCGCCGCACCCGAGAATCTCACCTTTACAATCCCCCCCGCTGAGAGCCAGCAGGGGGCTCGCTGCTGCTTGGCCAATCACTGTTCTTTTACAGTGAGCGCAGGCACTTATCTCAAGCACTTAAACACTAATGCATAAACTAAACACTCACTTACACACACAACAGGCACATTCCTAAAGGAGACTTACAACACCGTTCATTACTCTAAGAGCCGAGTACTCACAAGCACTTAAACACCATACACTTAAATAGCCTTCAAACTCACTATCTAATCGCTTCTGGTATACACGCTTGTTGTTCACTTGCTACCATTCAAAAGTTTGAGGAAAGGTTTTATGAGTTTCCTATGCTTATAAAGACTTCATTTAATAAAAATACAGTAAATATTGTAACATTATTCAAAATATATAATTTAAAATATAAACTTGAATATATTTTTATATATTTTATTATTCCTATGACGGCAAAACTGAATTTTCAGCATTATTACTGATTCTTCAGAAATCATTCTAATATGAAGATTTTGCAGCAGTCACTAATATCATAACGTCCTGTTTATACTTTTGAAGGATAAGCTTAAAAGAACAGCATTTATTTGAAACTGAAGTTTTTTATTTAAGTAACATTAATGTCTTTATTATTATGTTCCATGAATGCAAAATATTAATTTCTTACTTAGTAAATAACTTTTACTAAAAAGTAATTTTAAACTTTTGATGCTTATGTATTTAAGACATACAAATGTTATTTTCTTGTGATCATTTTTATCATTATCAGTAATATTACTAAAATATGTTTTAACAATATGGGTGAAAATCATGCTCAATATTGCTTGCACATATTATTATTATTATTATTGGTAACACTTTAAAAGGTTACACTTTATTTTGATAGTCCACTTTAGACATTCTTCTAACTTTAAGTAAATTTGTAACTACATGTCAAATAATTTTCGTTAATTTACAACTACATGTCTACTTACTCATTGTAGACTGTTAGGGTAGGTTTAGGGTTAGTAGAAAAAGTTGACATATACTTGCAAAGTTTCTGATTGTCTGTGTGCAGTATGCTGTGGACCCATCAAAATATGTTAGAAGTGTTAGAAGATATTAAGCAGACAGACTAATAATATTTAATGACTTTTAGCTGGCATGCAGTTGCAAAGTTACTTACTGTTAGTAGAAAATCTAAAGTGGACTATCGAAATAAGGTATTACCCTATACAATAAGGTGTCATTTGTTAACATTAGTTAATGTAAACACTGATGCTTTTTTCAATATAGTACTTCAATATACATTTTTGGACAAATGAAAGAACATGGTCTCTCTACCTTCCTGCCTAACTTTTAGAGATAGAGACAGAGAGAGTTTGTCCACAAAGTAACAAGCATGAACTGCAGGACCTGATGGTTTCAGTCAAACACAGGAACACATCAGCTCCCCGGCAACTCTTCACCCTCTCCACCAGAGGAATGATCAAGAACCAGTCCTGAATAAACGGCTTCAATAATAGCCCATTGTGCACACACAACATCATCAACTTCAGATGCCTTGATCCCATGCAAACATTGCAGAAGCTCTTAGGGAAGAAACCACAATACTTCTGCAAACCCGTAAACTCCCAGGAGGAACATGTAATAAAGATAAAAGTCAGAAAAATCTAATGATAGATTAGGAGAAAGAAGCCATTAATGATAAATTAACAAATTGTCTAAATGATAAACTGTGAAAAACTCTTCACACAACCTCAAAACTGTTTTGTCAGTTCTATTTGGAGCTCAAAATATGGCTCTTTTTGTGGACAGTTTAATGAAAAAAAGAGCTTAAAGAGCCTAAAAATCACAACTGAATTTTTAGAGCAAGCCTGGTTGATATGTGCTGCAAGAACACTACTTATGTCACTGACATATAAAATGCCATAAGGCGCATGCTGCAGGTTATTTTTTGCTGTCAATCATTAGGACCGTCAATCTCTCTCAGGTTATGAAAAATAGAAAACACTAGTAAAATGAGACAAAACTCCTGTATTGAATCTATTTGCATTTACAGGACAATCTGAGACACATCTATGTGGCCTGTATGAACACTGCCAATGTTTAAAAGTGTAAATAATGCATAAAATATGGTGGCGGAGAGAGCTCAACGCACTGCAAACAGAAAAAAAACACATGCAAACTGCAAATTCTCACAACGTAAGCAAACACAGTGAGGCGCTGCAAACAGCACGGACCACAACGGAAATGTTTCAGGGGGACCTTAAAATGTGACGAACCTATCTGGGACCGGATTATTTGTTCCGTGGCTTTTGGTCAGAGCAGAGATGTTGTCGCTGAACTAAAAGGTGAGGGTTTTTTTGTGTTTATTTTAACAACCTGATCATAAGGTCTTTTTGATATTATTAGACTAATTTGATGATTTACACACTTAACAGTGAAACATTATTTTAATGCTGTTTGCTAGAGTTACTCTCAGATGGGTTTGTCAATTTTTTGAGGTCCCCCTGAAACATTTCTGTTGTGGTCCGTGCTGTTTGCAGCGCGTTTCTGTGTTTGCAGCGAATTCCTGGGTTGGCAGTGCGTTTCTGTGTTTGGTTACATTGTGAGAATTTGCAGCGCCTGTGTTGTCAAACTGATGAAGGTTTTCTTAATTTGTTGTCGTTTTTTTCTGTTTGCATGTGTTTTCTTAAATTGCAGCATGTTGAGCTCTCTCGGCCACCGTAATAAAATCATAGGTAAGGGTTAGCAGCTGCCCTTTCAAAGAGACTAGAGGCGATACGAGCACCACGTGTGATTAACAGCCAGTTCTTTCATCTCTGTCAAACAGATGCTGTTTTTAGAACTACAGCATTCTTAATATTAATATCCGTCATCCGTTCTGATTTGCCCCTTCCATAGTAAATGAGATCCTCTAATGGGAATAATTCCACTGTCTGAACTGTTTCCGTCCTCCCTCTGTCAGCAGAAACAGATGAGGCCCTCGAGTCCATTGAAGGAGAATGTGGATGTTCAGAGGAGCGACTGTTAAGAAGACAGACACATGAGAGCAGCAGGATGCAATCAACAAAAACATGATGAATCATTCTGGGCTCAACAGAGCTTCTTAACATGTTTGGATCACTTTAGATAAATCTTTGTTACTTTGGTGTGGGCAGGTCCCAGCGCTCATAACTCATTGTCGGATTTAGCTGCAAAGCGAAGCCACATCTAGAACAAAAGAAGAGCTCATTTTTTTAAGGGAAGAAAAGGATTCATCTGAGATAACAGCTTGTATATTGGTGGTCTCGAAGCAGCATACAGCACTCCCACACAGAATGCCTGTCCGCCTAGCAACCGTGTCTTCTCTGGCCGAGCAGCAGACTCATCCCGACCGGTATTAGCCTCTAATGAAACCAGGCAACGGGCTGCAAAATCCTCCTAATGCCTAGTATATGAATAGAGTCCAAATCATGGCCTGCCAATCAGTTCCTATGGTAACCTTACTCGCAGTTCACTTCTTGATTTCACTTTAATGATCACACTAGGGAATGTATTGGAGGAATACAGGATGTACAAGTGTGAAAGGGAAAGAAATATGAAGGGGGAGAAAGAAGATGTGTGAATGAGTCATTGTGCTCAAGCTGTTGAACAAATGTATTCAAATGAGGCAAACCTAAATTCTGCGCAGCTTTTGAAAAACAAGCCGACTTCATTAAACTCCTGTCTAACAATGCTTACAGTGTGATAGCTGCTCTCTCCAGCGAGTTTTATTGTTCTGTACCTGTTTGAATAGCTCTATCGAAACATTACAAGAGGAAGAGAGTGAGAGACACAGAGAATGAGTCACTGGCTTGAGCTGCTGCATGTGTAAATGATAAGCAGACAATGCAGTTTTTCTTCCCATAACCACAGCAGCGGCACTATCAGAGGAACCCCTGCAGTTACTTTCCTCCTAGATTTTTGCAGGTGAAACATTACTTCCATATTTAAGTGTTTTTTTCCCTCAACTTATCCGTTTTACAGTATTGTGCTCAAGTCTTAGGCCACTAGTACTTTCACCAACAAAAATGGTTTTAAGTGGGTTCTCTTTTGCGGTAGCGTGTCAGTTAGAAATATCAGTTTACATTTCCAAATATTATTTTTGTCATTAATTGTAATAATGCAGTGAGATTATTGTCTGACAACAGCCAGTGCTCTGCACAGAGATCTGATCTGATCATCATCCAGTCTGTCTGGAGTCACATCAAGTAACAGAACAAACTGAGACAGTCTCAATCCAGAAGAACTGTGCCAATGTCTCCAAGATGGAGAAAAAAAACCTACCTGGAAAGCTACCGGAAAAACTATGGACAAGTGTACCTCGGAGCAGAAGCTGTTATCCCAAAAGCTGTAATACCAAATATTTATTTTATTTAATTAGTAGAAGTCAATTGCTAAAATTAAATCTATTTATGGCATTATTTTTGAAAGCATCCTCATTTTACAGCATTTTTACACAAGGGTCTAAAACTTTGAACAGTTCTGTAGCTTTCCAGGTAAGTTTTTTTTGAAGCACACCTCTGTTACCATGTGTCTAATACAGAAGAAATCCACCAATATCCCTTTAAGGCAAGTCAGTATAATGCAGGCATGGAGAAAAGTCAAGTAAGTATCAATAATATGAATCATGAATAAACTGTAAAAACAATGAAATCGTGATTTGTATTTTTTTTCTCTCACACATATACGCACACACACGCTGCATTTTGCAATCAGGTCCTTATAAAGCACATGCAAATTCAAAAACAAGCCTACAATCTCCTTCCTATTTCCTTCTCCTTCATGTAGGGTCTTCTAAATTTGTTTACTGACACACCAAAGCACACCTGCCTCTATCTATCATTCTCTCATATCTAATTACACGAACATGAGAACAAATACAGTCCTGCAGTACATATTGCCGAGCCAAGAGACCATTTAGAGTCCATTAAAAGAGATTGATATGACTTATCAACACCAAGTGTTTAAGTGCAATTTAATCAAAAGTGCAACTGTCCCGTTCAGTCTACTTCTCAAGTGGAGAGGAGAGATGAGGAAAAAGACATGACACTCATTTAGAACAGACATCTCACAAACACAATTTTGGTACATTGCTAACAAAATGATGCACCATACTTTAACGTACTGATGCTACAGACACAGGAAATGCTGGCAGACTGATGCGGTTAAGTCTGGCTAGCAAGGCTGTGTCTGGATGGAGTCCTTAGGATATGGTGCTGTAACAAAACCAGTCATAAATTTGCCATAAATCTGCAAGCTGTTCATTGGTATAGTTAGTCTCACTTCATCTGGAAATTGGAATGCTAATTCAACAGTAATGGGTTTATAATGACCTGCACAAGAAATGCTATTGTTCTTCTAACTTTATAGAAAAATGAAAATGTGGACCACCACAAGCACTACCCACACACAACTCATGGTTAAGTTCAGTTTTTTGTTTTGTTTTTAGTTTTTTTGCTTTGATGCCTAGAACTCAGAATATGATGAACCCATTCCTAATAAATAAATTCAGCTTTATATTTTCACATATAGCAATGCTGCAGCTGCTGAAATGCTACTGCTGTTGGTTATTGCAGTGGTTGCAGATTATTGTTGCTGCTGCTGAGCTTACTGAGCTTGATACTGGCAATGCATACGGCGATAGTGCTGTATTTAAGACATATTGCTGCTGCACCATTAGCAAGTAAAATAAACCAGCTGGGGAAGGTAGAGGGTTTCAGAGGAACAAAATCCTCAAGTGGATGCTAACCATTTAAATGTAAAACAATAAGCTCATTGGGTGCATATGCAACATGAACCAATCAATTTGAGCCTAGTCATTTAACGCTGCGATATAATCAATGACATAGGGTGCACCTTATAAAGTTTCTATGGCATCACTATGCATAAAATTATTATAAATAATTATCTTTTAATCATTACACTAACAATAGTTACCAGGATAATACCTACTTTTATATTTAAGTATTATTTTTTTTTTTTAAATGTAGACAAATGTTTTTGCTTACTGAAAACCTGAAAAACGTTTGATGACCATTCATTAGAAAGGAAAACTTTATATCTAATTTATATCTAAATGCATTTTATTAATATCTCCAGCTTTCACCACACTGGATCCTGGTTTAAAAACCTACTCCTCCAGTTTTACAGACACAGTGACCAAAGACTTCTCCAAAAACGAAACATCAGTTTCATATCTTAAAAGCTTTATCTCACATACTTAAACTGTGATACACGTTGATGACTAATAATCTTCACATTGCCGCCCTGGCTCCAGACAGGCTGCTTTTTCTGAGAGTGAGGCTGGTGCCATAAACCTCTAACAGCTGCTTTCTGCTCTTCACTAATGACCAGAATATTCATAATGGGGAAGACAGCTGTGTCATCACTAATTTCTGGAAGTATGATTACCGTTTGCCCTCCTTCTCACCTGGGACACATAAGCTGCCATTTAGCTTTTTCAGAGTTCCAGAGCCTTAGTTAATCAGCAGTGCTAACATTTCTTGTATTAGAGGTTACTACAAAAAGCATATCTGTAAGTTTAAAAACAGTACCTGACATGATTACAGTATCAAGTCTCAAGTCTCATTTATTTATTTAGCCTTTTACGCTACTGCGTAGGCCAAAGGACTGAACAGCCAAGAGATTATAAAATAAAATCAAATAAAATACATGACATACAAAGACAAAGTCAAGAATTAAAAGCGACAGAATAAAGATACGCTTTGACACGAGATTTAAAAACCTCACCTGAGGATGCAGATCTTACATCTGGGGGGAGCGCATTCCAAAGTCTAGGACCAACAACTGAAAAAGCTCGAACCCCTTTTGTCAAGAGTTCAGTCCTTAATATATTCCGGGGCCAACTCATGCACAGCTTTATAAACATACAACAAAACCTTGTACTGAATTCGCTGTTTCACAGGAAGCCAATGAACAGTTTATGGTATTTTCTGTCTCCATTGCAACAGCTCACGTGACTCACCTGACTTATGTTTTTGTACACAAAATGCATTTTGAGTAGAGGTTGACCACATGCTGAACCAATAAACAAAGAAAAAAAACAGACTATAAGCTTATATAATGTCACAGCTTTAATGGCTCTGAAACTCAGGTCCTTATCACTTATTTATTTCCTCCTGAATCACATCCACAGCATGCTGCAGGAACCCCACCACGTCACTGTTGACAGCAGCACCCTGCAAGGCTGCGCAGAGGAAGAAATGGAAAAATGATGTGATGATGTTTTCAGTGACATCAGTACAAACTCAAAAATAGAGCCTTTGCCAAAATAAGCAGAACAGACACGTAATTTATACATTATCGGGAAAATGCTCAGAAGTATTGACATTACTTTATGCTGACCCAAAAAGGCCCTTGTTTCCTCTGGGATTTTAGCTCCATTTGTGTGAAAGCCTTACTGCAGTGTTTTTTTTTTATTATTGTATTACTTTCGTTTAAACATGATGTGGTTGACATGGGAGAATAAACTCTCTAATGTGCCCCTGCAGTCTGAGAGTTTTGCCAGAACTTCCTCTCTCTCCGTCATCACACACATCAAAGTGCTCTTTTGTACTGAAAATGTGTGCACTGCTCCTCTACCAACAGTATGCTTTTATATTAAATCCAAAAAACACACATTCTTTCTCTGCTGGATGTAGATGTTAGATTAATGAGTTCTAATGAGGCACCCTTTGTCCTTTTTTTCCCCCTGATAACTTTGCGATAATAAATGACTAATATAAAATTGGCATCTTAGAACAAGGGGGAAGAACAGACTGTTCCTCTTAACTGTTCATGTTTGGTTTGCACATTCCTGAGGACGTGAACGTGGCACACAATGGCTGTCTTCAGTAGTCTCTGATTGCCAGACAGAAGGGACATAACTGACCTTTGTGTTTTTAATTGGAACGGCTTCCAGACAAACAGAAAAATGGTCAGAGCTCTGTTTAGTCATGACTCTTCTTGAGAGTTAGTGCGAAAACAGCTATAAGCAAGTTAATATTGAGCTTTGTCGTTTTCAGTTGAACAATTTGTCAATCTCACTTTAATAATGTGTTTATATGTCTAGAAAATAACTGTATTTTAAATAAACAGCACAGTTGTTTCCAACATTAATAATAATTAGAAATGTTTCTTGTGCAGCAAATAAGCATATTAAAAATGGTTTCTGAAGGATTGTGGGACAATGAAGACAATTTATTTATTAAATAAACTAATTTGCTCATTTGCACTCTTAACTAGTTGCTTATTAGCATGCATATGATTTACGATAACCATTTATTTAGTAAGCACATATTAATGCCTTATTCTAAAATAACTTATTCTACATCGCTAATACCTAAACTTAATCTTATTAACAAGCAGCAATATAGGATTTTTTTGAAGTCATAGTTAATAAGTTTTCCCTGTTCGAAAGTGTTACTGCTAACAATATTTCAAATAAATGAAGCTGCATGCAGTAAGCATAAGAGACTTATGAAAACTTACGAAAATATCAAAAATATCACAAAATTCCTAGATACCTTCAACTTTGAACATTTTTTTATATTATTTATTATTATTTTATATTTATAAACATATTATTTAAGATTCGTTTTTTTTAACTAGATTTCTTATTACTTTTTCTACCTTAAACAAATGTAATTTGACCCTAATTATTTTTCAGATACCACCCACTTGAATTTGAGAATCCGTCTGTTCCTCTAGGAAATAATAAGGTCAGGATCCACTTAATGTCAATAAGCCAGACATTTGATTTGTAGCACAAAGTCTAGTCATTGCAGCTTATCCTGGTTAAGAATAATCTATTTATGCCCTAAAAATCCAAACAAGGCTTGTAGGCGGTCCATCTGCTGCAGAGACTCCGCCTTCCTCCAATCAGTCTCATATTGTATAATAAATGCCTCAGTGACTTCTCGTTCAGTATGGCTTTGACATCACTGAATTATTGTTGGATTTCCCTATATGCTGACCTTAAACCTTCCTTTAACCCATCTCCTCTTTAAAATACACTCTGTAGTGGGCAGGATGAAAGAGAGAGGGAGATCTGTCTGTGAATCCTATTATTTTTAATATATCAAATTTGTGCTGCTCATTTATGATAGATGGTCTTGACAGTTGCATTACAGGGCTCCTGTCTTGTGTCTAAGAGAGAGAGAGAGAGAGAGAGAGAGAGAGAGAGAGATTGCATAACTGAAGTCTGCTTTATGAGAACTGAGAGAGACGTGATGTTCCAGATACTGAGCTCCAACATCAGAAGAACCACTAGTGAGCTCTCGGTCATCTAAAACCTGGCTTTCATTGCATGTTTCAGATACATGTGATGTGTGTTATCAGTAAAGATCTCTTCCAAAACACAAAGCTCATTTTCTCTGTCATTTTGAGTCAATTACACAGAGTTCTGATCAATTTTCATGGTCTGTATTCAAGGAAATATTCATGCTGGCTATCCACCTCATATTTCGATGCAAACGTAAGCTATTTCCTAGGAATGTGCAAGATATCCGATTTATTAGCTGATATAAATAACTAGAATAATAACAAAATGCTTAATACTAAAAGTATTTGAACTGCAAATCTGTGCATTCATGATTGATAGTTGTTCTATTTGATTATTTTTGTAAAGAAGATATTTTGAAAAATGTTGGTAACCAAACAGTTGCTGGTAGCCATTGACTTCCACAGGAGACAAGTCAATGGAAATCAATAGGGACAGAAACTGTTTTATTATCCACATAATTCAAAATACCTACTTTTGTATTTGGCAGAAGAAATTAATACAGGTTTGGAACAACAGGTTTGGAGGAAGTGGTGACAGAATTTAGATTTTTAACTATCCCTTTAATGTTAAGTAATGAGACCAACTGTAAATAATATGTTGTCAAATATTAAGCAAAATAACAGACTCTCTTTGTACAGCTAATAAAACAAATTAACATGGCTGATGCCACAAGCCTGATACATGATAGCTGAATTTATATGAAATAAGTTAATATATTTTTATTCATATTTTATTTTCTCTTCGTAGTAGCTGCCTTCAATATTGTTTTGCCTCCTCATACATCGGATGTTTGCATCATTTTGTGATTTTGCATAAGGGCATCTACTATCCTGGTGTGGCAAAGCTGGATCTCAAAAATATATATGCACTGTAAAGAATAACTATTTATATACCAATCACGCCAGTCATAATAAAGTCCAAAAAGCTTTTGAGAACTGATCACAAAATCAGTAGCATTTCCATTAGTAAGATTCAGTATTGTATACAATTACTAATAATTGCATGCATTCCATGATTTCTCAGTGTGGTTAGCTAACCAAACAGAAGTGACGTGAACAGCTTTAGTGATGAGGCAGTTGAATGAGCATGAATGCTCACTTGTCAGTTGCTAGGGTAACTCTGGTGTTGCTAGGTAACTAACTACTTTAGCTACTAACCAGTTCAGTGAACTAAACGAGCTAATAAGTGACACAAAACTAGTCATAATGGTAATTTTTGTAAATAAAATATTTATATTTATAAATAAGCTTTCCATTGATGTTAGGATATGACAATATTTGGCTGAGATACAACTATTTGAAAATCTGGAATCTGAGGGTGCAATATATATATATATATATATATATATCTTTTCCAAATCACTCACTTTTTTCAAAATGAAGTAGCAATATAGCAATGCATATTACTAATCAGAAATTAAGCTTTCATATATTTACATTAGAAAATTTACTAAATATCTTCATGGAACATGATCTTTACTTCATGATTTTTGGCATTAAAGATCTGACAGCTCGTTTTGACCTGTATTTGATGGCTATTGCTACAAATGTAGCTTATGACTGGCTTTGGGGACACATATTTGGTTAACAGAACAATTTACTTTAACAGAAGAAAGCCTGAAACATATGTAACAATCTAGTTAATTTCTTACAAAACATAATTGTAATTTTACAGCAACTTAAATGAAAAAACAAACAAACACATAATTGGGCTGATCATTAGAGATCTATTAACAATAATTACTCAGTCTGATGATGAGCTCTTCTCACATAGTTGTGTACTTCCTGTCTGTAAACCCCTGCTGTGGTCACCTGCAGACTTGTAGCTCCAGAGAGCAGGAGGTGGAGTGGATTGGGTGCAGCCTGCAGAGTTATCTCTCATCTCAGCTGCCGGTGAAATTGAAAGTGACACCGGTGAAATTAAGACAATCGACTGCCAGGTGAGGCCAATGGCCTTGTCCACAGCATTTACTCATGAATCTTGGACAGACGAATTCATATGCACTGCCTCCTCCGTCAAGCAGCACTCGCGCACACACATAAACAACTTCACGCACGCTTACATGTCATGTAAAACTCTATAACAAAAGCCATGGCTTTTGGTTTGTGCCTGAAAAGCGCTCATCTGAGACCTGTCAATGTAATCATCTGACTGCAGCATAGCAATGCAAAAGCTTTACAACATTTGCTGTGTTTTTTCACCATTCCTGCCTAGTTTTTTTTTTCTAAATTTAACGGCGGATGGCGACCTAGGAGTCAGTGCTGTCGTGGTGACGCTGATGGATTTATGCAAATGTCAAGGCTGGCTTTGTGCTGTGGCTGTAGCCTTTTGGAAAGCATGTCTCCAGGGAGGGAGACTGGGACTTGGAATGCAGTTGTTTCATCTTCAAAGGCTCTCCTGAAAATAAGCACTAAATCACCTGCTGCCTTTATTTATTTATATGGTGATGTGCAGAACAGGCGAGTACAGCTGAGGACTCATGAGAGAAAGAGGAGGATACATAAAATGGTCATTTTTATGCTGCGGCCTCTGTATGTCAGCTGACGACAACTATACACAGCATGTTAGACAAACATTCCTTTTTTTTAATCTGGCATGGTTAGTAACATATGTGGTCTTACAGCAAAATACTTTGAAAGTTTATGTTAATGTTCATGTAATGTTCATGTAATGTTTTCAGTATTTATTATATTTTTATTCAGCAAGGATGCATTAAATTAAGCAAAAGTGACAGTAAAGCTTGTGATTGTCCCATTGATTGCCAAGTAATGAAAAATTACAAAAGATATTGTCAGAATAGTCCATCTGCCATCAGTGGTTCAACTATAACATTACGAAGGGGCGAGAATATTTTTTGTACGCTAGGAATTTTATTCAACAATTTGTTTGCAGCTGACAAAGAACAATGTACGCAGTTTGCATCCAGCAGTCCAGCAAAATGGCACTGTGGTGATGCATAGGAGACGAAATGTTAAATAAAGTCATTATTTGTTTTTGTTGTTTGCGTACAAAAAGGATTCTTGTTACTTAATAAAATTCAGATTGAACCACAGATGGCAGACTATTTTGACAACGTCTTTCATACTTTTCTGAGCAATTTGTACATTTGTTGCTAATTCATACAAATTTGTACAACCTTGCGATTTGATCGTACGGATTTTACTAGTTGCCAATTCGTATGAATCTGTACAAATGACCTACACCTAACCCTGCCCCTGAACCTACCTGTCACTGGGGCTTAGACAAATCATACAAAATCGTACGAATATGTACAAATTGGTCTAAAATATCTTAAATCAACCCAGTCTCATGACAATTCAGGTGGCTAATTTGTACAAAATCGTATGAGTGAAGTCGTGAGACTGTGTTGCTAAAATTGTGCTCCAAAGATGAACAAAGCTTTTAAGGGTTTGGAACAACAAGATGGTGTAAGCCTTTAGCTAATGTCTAATATCTTTCCAAACTCAAAATAGTGTTTGTTCCACGTATGCTAATACATCTTATACATTAATAATAAAAGTTCAATTTATACATAAACAATACATAAGACGATGTATTATGAACAAACATGAATTAACATGAAAAATATAATTAAGGACAATATCACATTTCTAAATCAACATTAGCCTTTATTAATTAATGCTGTAAAGATGCGGGCTTCTGTAAATCATGTGCATATAGCAGACTGGCTAAAATGAAACTGCTTGCTCACAAACTCCAGCACGGCCAGAAACCCCTGCCACAGGCCATCACTTGGCACATTCCCTGCAGTCTAAGGGCTGATAGGCAGAAGCGTTATACACAGAGGGGTCACCACTGAAACTGTCCTGGTCCTGCTAAAACATTCTGCAGCTATTATAAAGCTTCACTGGTTTTGAAAGTGTAGTTTATTTTAAGATAACTTGAAACATTCTCAAATGAAATCTTGGAAAGATCTTAAAAAATTAAATATATTTAAATATATAACAATAAAGACATTGTAATATAAAAAAGTCTGGTGCCATCAGCCTTCGATATCTGTCCTTGTGCACCAGATAGAATAAG
The DNA here is from genome assembly GCA_032359435.1 of Enteromius unitaeniatus. NCBI lineage: Eukaryota > Metazoa > Chordata > Actinopteri > Cypriniformes > Cyprinidae > Enteromius > Enteromius unitaeniatus. The sequence goes on from JAUMHI010000055.1 coordinate 13,370,718, forward strand.
GACCTGTCAGTTTCTATATCTCAGTTTCTCTATAGTCCTCTATATCTTGGTTACGTAACAAACATTTCATTGAAGTCAACCTGTATATACAGTAAGCTCAGAATAACTGAAAATAGCCAGCTTTGATGTGAAAGTTATTTTTTTATTCTTTCAATAAAGCTAACGTTGACAGTCAAGTCTAGACATGGCATTAAGCAGATGAAAAGAGAAAAAAACCCTACTTGAGCCTCATTTAATCAAATCTTTCTGCCAATTGAACTGCTTAATCTCTCCGAGACACAAAGGAGAAGATCCTGTATGTATAAATATATCAGTCAGAGAGATAAATGCAATTATAACTGATCTGACATGTTATAGATTTTTAGATCTCTTACAGTGACACGAGGGTTTGTCGTGTGGGATCCTGAGAGCTACACTGCCACCTCTTGGGCAAATGAAGTCTGCTCGACAAGCTGATGTAAAGTAGACAGCTGGCTTTGTGGCAAACCAGAGGAGTCAACAATTAATAATGTGGCTATTATAATAAAGGAACAAGTTGTCAGGAAACAGGCCAGTGCAGATGTTAATTTACACAGAGATTGATGACTAGATTGATGAAGTAAACGTCTGTAGGTACTGTACATGAATTATATTTACCATCATGAGTGTTAATCTCATTGATGGTGGCAGATTGGAGAGTGTTGATATGGACATTTTGGGGGCTTTTAGATGCATTTTTTGAGATCAAGCAAAGAGCCAGTTCCCGTCTGGCAATACAAACAAGGTTTTTAATAGGAAAGGCTCAGGGGAAGCTGGATACATTGGGTGGGGGGGTGGGGAGCTGCCATTTTAAGAGTGCAACATAAGGTGCAAATTGATCTTCTCCACCTGTGATGGTAAAGATGAAGATAAAATAGGACAATTACATATAATTAGAAACAGTGTTAAATATGAAAATCTGAGATGATGCATCTTTGGAAGCTTTATAAAAAAAAGCTGCTACAATTTGCTTCATAAACATGGAGAATAACAAGGTCATGGTTTACATTAAAGCACTTACAAAACTGATGAAGTACATAAGCTTTTAGCACCGCTTGTTTTGTTTTTGTATACATATATACAAATAATAATACAATAATACAAAGTGTTTGAGAAGAACTGGTTGTTTCTACAGGTAAAAGAGTGCATGGATGCACTCCACACAATCAATACCATAATTGGCGCTTCACTTTTGTTCGCATATGGTCACCACTGAAGTACTTAGGGTTGCTTTTATGGTTTGGAGGCTTTTTTAGCCATGGAAAATAACATTAGTGGGGCAGTGCTGCAGAAAGGCTGAACAGCAGCAGAGTAAGAGACATTCAGCTCTACGGCAGGCAGGACAGCAGGGGAACACAAGCATATAAATGGAAGAGTGCAGCCAATGGCAGGGAGGCTCAGGGGAGATATTGTACACCAAAGAGGTTTGGAAGAGTGCAGATTTAAAGAATAAGCAGAGGCAGTGCTCAGTAGCATGGAGAACAATGAAGTCTAAAATCTAGATTCTTTGGTTTAACCCCACAAAAAATTCTATAGTAGTAGTAAGGAAATTACATATACACATAAAGTTGATATACATTTTAAAATGTACAACTGGCCAGGTTTTCATTCATTATAAATCTTTACCATTTAAAAAAAGTCAAAAGAAATGTTGATTATATTATTAATTATAGTATCTGGAGAAAACAAATATATATACATGATATTTTTTCTATCAACAATTAGAATAATGTAAGAGAAATCTTAAATTTAAACAAACACCTTGTTGGTAAACTGGAAGTCAAAAACATAAAAATAAAAATTCAGCACTAATAAAAAAATTAATATCTTAGTTGACAGCTCAAAAATACATAAAAAAAAATATTTTTCCCTTCAGAACTTTTTTGACCCCCAAAGACTTAATTGTGTGCCCCCCTTCTTTTTTTTAATTTATTACATCTGCAGTTTTGCATCCCTATTGGCCTCCCTATAATCCATCTTACCTATATTAAAAACCCTCTTGAATTCCAGTTCCATACACTGCAGGTCTGTTATTAAACCAAATCAAAGGAGTACTCAAGTGCACCAGCGTACATCTCCTAAAATCCCTGATGACAACAGTAACCTGCACTAAAGCACTGCAGGCTAAAAACAGAGTCCTTATTGCCTTGTCTCTGAGCTTCTCAAATTGCAAGATCAACTTCAGCAGTCTAGGCCATAAAACCACATAACAGTTTAGCAAACAGTGGTTTTAAAATTCACAAAACAAGATCTCATACCAAGACTAGACACGTCTCAGACAAGCCTAGTTGTCCTGTTAACTCTGATCAGCTTTAATAGTCCTGATTCTGATCCCATCCCATTAGCGTACATTCAATTAAATCTGAGCGGGTGTGCTCCCTGATATGTGTGAAAGCCCAGAGGCTTACAGAGGGGTAATTAATAAGAGTGCATGAGATTAACTGACTCCCCTCCTCACTGAGCCCAGCACTACTACTGCTCTATTATACCATGCTCAGTTTCAAATAAACACTGATGAAGTACACCCTGTTAAATCCAAAGCAGCATTTGCATTGAAGTCTTTGGAGATGATCTACATCATGTAACTATTCACTGAACTTATTTCATCTAGACGCAATATAGTGCCATAAGGGTAGAGCTTCAGCAGTTGAGAGCCTGTGTGAGCATTCAGATCTGTTGGGTCTGAGCATTATAGATATCTTCAGAACATAATCTTCCAAAAAGAATCCTTGATTAGAACATAAATGTGTCTTAGAGGCTGCATATGCTTGCATTACACTTGCGCAGACAGGCCGTGACTCACAATCTACTGCTGAAGACACAGAACTGAAGCGAAACGCATATGAAAACAAGAACACACCACCAGAACTGTGATTTGTTCCCTCTGAGGACAAATAAGACACTCACAGATACGCGTGCAAACACTGAATCCATTAGGTTTGTACAAATATGTGGCTAACGCTAACTGCTAATTGAAACAAATTTAAATAAAAATCCTAACAGCAAACAGAAATCCTCTTAAAATCAAACGCAATTTAAGTGGTTACTCTGAAAAACCTTTTTCTGTGTGGTTCTTTTGATACACGTTTCCTCATTGAAATTCCATTAGCAATACATTAACATTCCTTTAGAAGTTTTCGACATTCCATCCATCTTTTGAGTAATGACCTCAGAACAAGGTGATCTTCTGAAGTCAGCTCAGAGCTGTCTCTCATGCTATGACTGTCAGCCCTAATTTACGGGAAGCACAAGTGTGGCCCACCTTATTCAATCTAATGCATCTTCAACATGTCCAACACAGACTAAATCTTGGGAAAGACGTGTTCTCTTGGCGCCCTCTAGTGTTCACCCGTGAGGGGACATTAAGTCAATAGTCAACGTGTTTGAATGATTGCAATATTATTGTATGAATATATTGAGTCATATGAATTATGGATTATACATGCAATTATGTGCTGTTCATCAGTAGGAGGACAAAGTTAACAGTCTATGTGCCAAACATGCATATAACACGACATGAGACTAATTTAGTGGTAGTTTGACATATATAGCAGTGTACTATTTTTAATATGAATTCATTAATATGAGGGATGAAAGGGAAAAAAAATCGTAATATATATATATATATATATATATATATGCAACAACAGCAGTATTAAAATGGGCAGAATCTACGGGTACAGTAAAAGGCTGAATATTTAAATATTAAATTCAGGCAGAATATGTCTATCTACTCGACTAAACATGAATATAAGGGAATCATTCAAACTGACGCCCTCCACGTGGACATGAACAAGACAAGATGTCTTTGAATTAGACTACTGGCACACACATCTTATGAGCTGGAGGCTCATGATGAGATGAATAAATGGAGTAAATTATTCCAGGTGACCATCTGCTTAGAAGTCGGAGCTCACCGGGGTAAACACACTCCAGCGGTGCCAGCAGGTTTTGTCGTCTTTAACATAAAATGAGCTCTGAGTTTAGAGGAAAAAAGCGTGCATGTCACTCCTCTGCACTCCTGATGAGAGTAAGACAGCTAAGGGGCTCGAACGAAGGCTCTCATTTTTAGCTAGGGTGTCAAAGTCGCCTGAAACCTGCGCTGGTTTCCACTCCCTCTTACATCTCTCCCTCCACTCCTCACAGCGCTCCTGACATGCATGAACAGGCACGAAACACAGTAACAAGTTTGTCTCATGTCAGCTTTGAATAAACAGTGCGATAACTTTCCTTCTATATCAGCCTCTCTCATTCTCTCCCTCCTGCTCTCTCATTTTGCTCACTCTGGGACCCCATGCTGATTGATAGCAGCCTTAAAACGTTGCATGTTCAAATAGACTAAGCTCCGAAAGCCTCATGTGCAGAGTGGAAACGGGGAACAAAGCACCTCCACCTCCTCTCTAACCTGTCAGGTTTAAAATCAGGCTCTTATCCTGAGCGAAGAAGGGCATTAGATTTGAATAATATCTCTGTCTTCACATTAAACTTTTCTTCTTAAAATACGGTAACGCGTACGCTTGGAGATGGTGCATCACACGGTGCCGAATTATAATGATAAATGTAACCTGTTGTTTTCTCGCTACAAACTGTTTATAGAAACACGGGTTCACTTAGCACGCTTTTATTCCGGGCCCAATGCAGAATAAAATGTCACAAGAGTTAATAACATTTAATTTAAGGGAGAATGTGATTTATATTTAGAAATTTTACCCCCTGCTGGAACCTTTCTGTTAATGGAGATGCAAACTTTCAGCGTGTCGTTGTCTAATCCTGATGTTTCTTGAACATTGTGCTGGAGTCTGTGTTAAAAGGTTTTAAAGTTTTGTGCAAAAAAAAAAAAAAAGGTACTCAAGTTGAAGATTTGGGGTTAGAAAAGGCTATTTTATTCTACACTTTGACCATGGTGCTGCCATTTTGAGATCACATGACCAACCGTGTCATACAAGTGACTAAGTTAATAATAACAACAACTGCAACAATAGCCAGTGCTCAGGGAGCTTTAAAATACATCACAAACAGCAAAATAAAAAACATATGAATTTAATACACCTAAATATAAACAAAAACTCAATGTTAAACAATAAGCAAAGTGGCAACAGTTTGTTAATATTCTAATGCACCATTTTATACCCATGACACTGTTGTATTGAAATATGCATGCATGACACCTGTACAATTATTGGCTACAAAATACAGTATTTTAAGCCCCCCAAAAAGACAGAAACACTCAGTAGGGCTGACCCACATTCGCATGACTTAAGGGTACGAGAGACACGTCAATCCATTTTCATGTCAGTTTGTCACTGCCTACATTATGGATAAAACAAGCTGCCAAATCATCACAGTCAGTGAACAAATCCTTCACTCAAACACTCTTTCATTTTCTTAAAAGCATTGTAATGAAGCGATCAGTATTTAATCTTATATATTTAATCTTGTATTTAATATATTTGTCATCTTTAAAGTAGAAAAACAAGGAAAAAGTGACAGGAGAGTGATTTGAAGCAACACATTTCTACCATAACTTGCACAAACCAAAAGAGGGCGCAACTAGCCACTGACAAACAGCATGACTTGTCAGTCAGTCTGCTCTTAAGGCTCTTCTCTGAACAACAGCCATGAGTGCGGAGACCAGACACAGAGGCCACATCTCTCCCACACGCACGTCCTGGGTCATGGGACAATAGCACATGCTTGTTCTCCGCAGGGTTCCCTGTGTTCCTAGCCAACTTTGACCCCTCGTGTCTGTCTGGTGTACTACTGACACCTGCGCTTTGAGACTTCCTTCACATCTTAACATGTGGCTGCTTGAGATGATGTGAGACTGCTCTAATACACTTTTGCTGTAGACACAAGCATTGGATTTCCAAACGAATGCATTCAAAAAACACAAAAATGACTCCTATTAAACTGCTTATGGACATCACTGAACCAAAATAATACAAAATTATATATAATCAGCACTTGTAAAGCGCAAAGTGCATTGTCAATTAGAAGATAATCAAACAAAAAAAAAGTTACTTTTTCCTAGTTTTTCTCTACTTTGCTCAGTATTTGATGTTTAATTTATACCCACTGATACAGTTATTCTATACTTCAAATGTTAAAACAACGCTCAGCTGAACCTTTAATTATGAAAGCTATGTTTACCTAAATGATTAGCAGTTTTTCAGGCATTTTGCATTCATTTTCAACCTGAGCATTTGCACCTAGAATCTATTTGTGATGTATTTTGATTTCACAAACCCTATAATCTTCTTCTTCCTGGTGAGCGCACCAGATCAAAGAAGAAGCAAGGCATATCTCAGCCCAGAATCACAGAAAAGCACAGTCTATCAGCCAGATTAACACACATCATTTCCCAAATACATTATACCAGCACTTGCCACATACAGTACCAGCATATCTAAGCAGTAGGTAAATGTTGCATTCTGCACATCATCACCATGTGGGAAATTAGTTTGAACAACTTTAATTTCTGGGCAAATTAAAGTGCGGCTGACTTACCTGTGTTTGTTTATATTGATTCAACACAACAACACCGGTTGTGTTGAATCAATAACGGTGAGATTACAAGATGTAATTGTGTAATCAATGCCAGAGAGTCAGTCTCAACTAAAACTTGCACCTCAGACTCACAGACCTGTAAACAGATGCGCTTGACAAGTGCCTCTGAGAGACGCACTGGAAACGTCTAAAGCATGTGTTTCTGTAAGCAGACAGCGGATGTGCAGACTTTAAAGTTTGTTTGGATGATTTACGGCTCCGATAACAGCAGGGACATAATGACGATGAGATTGCACAGATGGATTCAGCACAGTTTACCCTGACGCCCGACCGAGGAGCTCTCCACAGGGCCGTATGGCTTCAGTCTGATTTATAGCACACTCTCAAAGGGAGTGGCACCCCATTTATTTTTGACTCTACTTTAAGATGTCTCTGTTCGGATTGGGACTTAACTTTGTAAGCAGAAGCCTTTCGCTAACAAGCATTAAAAATTATATTTGAACCGATTCTGATTATTTAGCAATCCTCTTGATTATTTTTCATTTTCATCCTAATAAATATATTTTCAATTACACTTTAAGGGATACAACTCTTAAGAAAGGTTCTTTATTGGTATCAATAGTTCCATGAGAAACCTTTAATGTTCATGGAACCTTTTCATTCCACAAAAGGTTCTTTATAGTGGAAAAGGGTTCTTTAGATGATTAAAATCATCCCTTTATTTAAAAAAAAACTGTTATTTTTAGAACTGATGACTAAAACATTTTTGGGGAGGGAATCAAAAATGCTGCATTCATTGTGAAAATCATGCTAAAATAAAAATTTCAATTTTGTCAATTTTTGTTGCTTCATCCGTTTTGTTCAAAGTTTGAAGAATGTTAACCAATTTTTTTTCTTTTTACCATTGGATGGACAAAAAAACAAACAAACAACAACAACACTGATACATATCTTATTTTTTGTTCCACAGAAGAAATGTCACATACAGGTTTGAAACAACATGAAGGTGAGTAAATAATTATAGAATTCTCATTTTTGGGTGAACTATTTCTCAGACATTTGTCAGACGCTTTTGTCTCAAGCAGCTTGTAATTGTAACCTAATATGAACTTAAGCTAAATGAACAATTCTGCGAAGGTTGCTACAATCAGTTGCGCAGATCATAGTTCAACCTCTAATAGTTGGTGTGTGGTTCATATAGTTTGAGGTTATGTAATTATGCTCACATGAATAATGTGCTGCTATGAACTGCACAAGACATCATAATGACACTCTGTAATTAGAAAGGTTCATCTTGTGTGTGTTTTTACATCATTACTTTACTTTTTTAATATTTCTCCACTCCTCTCTATCGCGCTCTGCAATTTAACATATAATTGACTTTTTCTAACGCTTTAGACAGTGATTACAAGTTTTGTGGTTTCAACCATTTTTTTTGTGCATTTTTGTGGTTTGCTCAGATCAAATGGAGACATGTGCGGAAAACTGGGGTTGCATAAATATGGATTTTTAATCGCCTACCAGTGTTTATTTTTCCGTGCATCTCTCTATTTGATGTGCCATCCCAGATGTGCGTAACATCTTTCTTGCTTTAAAGGCCCGAAGAGCAGCAGCGATTAAGAGCAACTTCTTGCCCCCTCCAACCCACGATTAAGAGTAATGGCGCCCTTTAAGATTTGCATGGTGATGTTAACTAAGCATGGTTGTTGAAATATAATTGACTTTTCTCATGCACTCCAAAGACAAACAAAGACCCTAAAGGGGGTCCAAGAGCGAGCGGCATAAAAAAAAAATGGGCCAAGCAAGCTCCATCCACCCTGATGAATAAGCACTGGAATTTAGAGCTGGAGGCAACGTTCACTGTTTTCTTTTTCGCTTTTCTCCCTTTTTAGTCTCGCCCTTTGTGACCACAGCCACATTTATTAATGGTCACTAAGATGTCAGCCATAGCCTTTACACATCAGTCACCGAGGGCTGTCTTATTTATTTTTACCGTTGTTCTCGCCTCTTCGTGTCTTTGTTTTTTCCCCTTTTCTTGTGTCAGGTATTTAAGCAGGCTGTCAGTTTTATAGGGCCTGGTGAATGGGGTTGATAGGGGAGACTCTCAAAGGACTGCATGTGACCCATCTGCCCACAACACCCTCGCACACACCCTCTCTCTTTTGTGCTCTTGTTTTTGTTTGTCTGGGAGAGCCGAGTGAAAGATAAACTTCACTAGGTAGGAGGTTACAGATCGCCGTCCCTATAACAATGCAAGGTAGATTACACTCCCTAAATGATTTCGAATTAGACAGCTTAGTACATTTGGAAAAACACCAGTGCTAGAATATGTCATAGCGTTAAACATGACATCTCGAATACTACCTTGCCGTGACTGAAAGCTGAAATAGCTTGAACGCTCAGATTCTGTCACTCAAACAAGGAAACCTGTACGATATACTATTTTTCACTCTAGATGCACTGTGTCACGGTAAAGTAATCGTTGCTGTGTACTACATGCTAGTCGGGCGGCCGATGTGACGGTAGATGTGTTATAGAGAGACAGGAGTTGTTGTGAAGTGAGTGAGCGATGGGGCTTTCACGCTTCAGCAGACATATTTGCTTAGAGCTGATTAACTGCACCCCAGAGAGGAAGAGCTGTAGTGCTCTGGCTACTAAGCTTCAGAGGGTGTGTGTGTTATACAACTTAGAATAACAATGGTAATTGTGTATAAATAGATATGTTAAAACGTATTTAGCTTTGATGAATCATTGCAGCTATTTAGACAAGACAAGTTAACTACAAACTACACTTTGACTACAACTTAAGTATTATAACATTAGCAGTGATGATCTAGATCAGTGATTTCCAACTAAAATGATTTCCTCATCGGAAGGGCAAATTTCCTCATCACACTGCATTCTGGGAATCCAACCCATGCTGGCACCTTGCTCTACTTTTAGAGCTACAAGAACACCAAAAAGGGAGGAGCTTAAAAAAATAGAAGAAAACGTTCAAAGGTTCTCGTTCGATCAGCCGACAGCATTTTGACACAAATCTATGTAATAAATGTGATACAGTATAGGCTGCTAAAACAAGTTTGTATACACTACCAGAAAGTTTGATATTATTGAGGCGTTTTATTTTATCACTAAACTTAAAAAAAACTTTCTGTTCATCAAAGAATCAAGAAAAACCATGAAGGTTGTATTAAGTACAATTGTTTTCAACATAATAATAATAAAAATAGAATTTCTGAAGGATCATGTGACACTGAAGACAAGAGTAATGGCTGCTGAAAGTTCTGCTTTATCATCACATTTTAAAATATATTATAATATTAAATAGTTGTAATAAGACTTGATAATACTTCTATTTGTTTCCTACATTTTTAATAGAATAAATGCATCTTCTGTAAATATCGGAGACATCTGGAGAAATTTTGGAGAAAAATGACCAATTACCAAAGTCATTGCTGTATGTCCTGTTAATCACACAGATTGTGCTGTTAGGCCACTTCACGTTAATACACTTTATACAGTATAATAAACAGCATTGTTATTATATTAGCTCTCAACTCATTTTCAACGTAAAATATGGATCCTGAAAATAAAACCAACATAGAATAACTCATCTAGAACAGAATAAGCATTCAAACCAACTTAAAGCTCACCTAAACATCTAGAAAATCGTAAGGCAGTAAAATGATGGGGTTTTCCATCACTAGTGCTAACAGCACCTCTTTGTAATGTCATTAAAGCTGTTTAAGTCTGCAGTCTTACCCCGAGTGGCTAAAATCTTACTGTGTGTAGAACAAAGCAAAACTTGTATACGACAGCTTTTGCCAAAAGCACCTCCCACACAATGGCCCCTGAGGAGGGACCCCCTATAGCCGAGACCCCATTGCCCAGCTTCTTTTCCCGCAATTTTCCACCCATGTGGCAGCCCCAGGCCCATGCTTGACAGTAACTTCATTAGATGCCTCTTTAACCTAGCCCTTCTCCCTCTCATTTTCTCAGAAGTACCTTTCACAGGTTGACGGGGGTTAATCAGGCACTGGCTGCTTTGGCCTAGGCCCCCAGGAATGATGTGCCATGATGATGTAAGCAGTATGTCACTGCTCAGCAAACCGACTGGAGGCAAACTGCTACATTATAACTGCATCCTATGAATTACACAAGCAAATGACACCAAGACAGGAAAGTTAAGCAATTTAGAAAAATGAGTAGCCTTAGTGAACGGTATGTTGAAATAAGCTGTTATGGTGTAATTCTTGAACTTAAATTGCACTGAAGTGTATTACAATAAATTCTACATTTGTAATGACACATTCTATTTTAGTATAAAAGCCTGCTTCCCATTTAAGATTACACACACACACACACACACACACAAAAAGAGAGTTCAATATATTGCTGTACATCTCACACTGAGATTTAATTGTACATATGTGATACTTGCTTATCTCACACTATGACCTTATTAATATATTTAATTATATAATAAATAATATAGGGGTGTCCAATCCTGGTCATGGAGGGCCACAGTCCTTTTAGCTCCTGCCTGGAAATCTGTGGTAATTCTGGAGACCTTGATTACCTTGGTTCAGCTGTGTTTAATTGAGGTAGAAGTTAAAATCTGCAGGAAAGTGGCTCTTTAGGATTAGGATTGAACAGCACTGACATAAACACTACAGTATAAACACTTAAATGGACAGTTTTTAATGCAACGAGTGAATTTAGGCATTGCAACATAATGTACCATGAAAACTAATATTTGAGATTTGCTCAAAATTGCAAATTACCTGAATTATTAGTGTCTTAAAGAATTGCTTACATACGATACACATAAAAAATACTGTTAACTATTGATGCTGATATTTGTATCCCTACTTTGCCGCACTGGGTTGTATTTCTCAACTGCAACTTTGTTTCTCATATATTAACTTTTCTCAATATGACTTTATATCTTGCAGATGCAATTTCACTTTTCAGAAAATCAACTGTAGAAGAAATGAAGTTATTATCTGAGAATAAATTACCGTTCTCATTTTTTACTCTGAGGTGGAGATGGGTTTCAAGGTGAAGACTGAAACTGGAAAATAGCTAGAAATGATCATTGCTTTGGCAGAAATAATCTACCCTATGATTCATCAAATAACTCCACAGCACTTGTATACGTCAATAAAGCAGCATGTGTTTTTAATATCAATGGAGGAGTTAAACTAAAAATTAAACTAAGGTGATGCCATACTACTCATAAATGTTACACACAATTACTCACTGCGTTACTCATAAATGGCATTACAACTGCCAACAGAGAGATAATACTGTATTTACAGCATGAAATCTCAGAAAAAAATCCAATCTATCACAAGCAGTGTCTTTAGTGCCATAAAATGTGTCTTTAAAAGAGAGTTGCTGGCCGAATGATTCTTTTTGTGCCAGGCAGTGAGCCAAGCCTACAAAGTACTGGATGAAACGTGTGTATTTGTAATTCGTAGTAAACCTTAGTGTGTAGTTTAAAAATTCATGCTGCGATCTTTGTTGCTGACGAGCGGTGTGCATTTATTATTGCATTTGGCCTCAGCACAGAACAGAATGTGTCTACTACTGAATAATGGCTGCGAGTCCACTATGACACAGAGACGCTAATGAGCACGTAGCTTCAGGCGTAGTTAGAAAAACTGAGTCTGCCACTGAGAAAGTCACACAAATCCCAGCAGTAAAACGAAACAGCTGCATCATATCAGAGCGTTTAGCAGAGCCCACAAGTGCACTGCATCGGGAGGAGCATCTGTTAAACTGCGCTATTAGCAACTGTCTCTTACAGAGCTGCAGATCAATAAACCGCAAGTACAAGTGCAATGTTTCATAGGCTATATTTTAGCGGCTGTAGGGATCGTGACCTGCCAAACTCGCATCCCGGATGAAGAGCTCTTGACACACCCAAACCCTTTGGAGAACCTATCTGTGAAGTTCCCCGAGCATGGACGCCTTGCAGACCCTTCAATGACGCCAACGTCAAAGAGGGGCTTGTCATTACCTCCCCTCATTCAAATTTGTCCACTCAAACGTGGCAGAGGAAAAAAGGCACAGATGTTAATCTCTCTCTTATCCCCTCCTTTTTATTAAGGGAGATTAAAAAGAATAGAGTGCAATTTGGATGAAGGCCAAGGCAGACTAGATGTGCAAAGTATTTCTGGATTATTTCCACTTAGTACAGGCGGGGGCTGAAAGGACGGCTGTCTTGTTAGCTGGTGTGTCATTGAAGACTTCACAAGCCAGTTGGTCAACCGGAATCACAATAAACGCTGCTTGTGCCATGACAAAATTCCCATGGAGGTTGATTGGTACAAATGCACGGCTCAAGTTAAGTATGATGATGTAAAAGTTGGGGTAACAATTTCTTCTAGGTGTTCAGTTGCTAGAGACCTCAGTCCTGCCTTTCATGTTTTTCGGTTAAAAGGAGTAGAAGTGGAAGCGTAGCTAGGCTAAAAAGGACTGCTTCTATTTGTTAATCTTTTCTCTATCTTTTCATATGGCCAGACCTTCCTTTTTTGATTCCTTTCACCTCAAAAGAAAGAGAAAAAAGTTAGTCAGTCCCCTGTTCCTTTTGTTGTGCTCTTTCTTCTCCGCACTCTTTATACTTTTATCCTAATCCCAACCATGCATGAGTGATCAGTTGTGTCCTGTTGTTTCACTGTTCTGCTAGTTTTCAGTCGGTAGGGTTCCGTCTTTGTTCCCTTTCAGTGAGAAACACAGAGAAAGGTAAAGAGAGGGAAGGGTAATGAAACCTCCTCCACAGACTTACTCCTTTGTCTTCTTGATCAGGTTTATTTTGCTTTTTCTTTTAGAGATATAACTGACTGTAATTAGGAGAGATGGGCGCTGTGATGATGCGTTCTTTGCCAGCTCTTAGTCTTTGGAGAGTGCTAGAAATGCTTCATCAAAGCCGACTGATGAAGTCCAGCGGTCACAGAGCCGGAGCAGGTTTTGATGTATGAATTCGATATAAAGATCAGCAGATGTCAGGCCCTGTCCAAAGGCCGTCCCTGACAGGTGAAGAATGCTCTCATCCAACATGAAGCAAACAGGCACAAGGACATCTAAAATTCTACCTGAAACATGAACAAGCTGCACCACGAGGGCCCGGGGGTTTGTTGGTAGGTGTTTGGATGTTTGGCTTCTGTTTTCCCAGCAGTCAAATGCGGGTTTTGATCCCTGGACATGCTGGGAATATATAGAAAGAACTGAATTCTAGCTATTTAATATAAAAAAAATAAATAAATAAATAAAAGGATGTATTGACATACTCAAACCTTGTTCTGTGGTAAAACATGTGCCCTATTATTTCTATGCGCGAATAGGCCTCAATGATGTAACACTCTCTTTTTTTGTTGTATTTAAAAAAATATACAATTATAAATATAAGTATAAAATGCACGTAACACTTAAACGACCGTATTGGTATAAAGAAAGACTTTAATTTTTGCATTAAAATGGTAAACTGAAAAAAATAAAACATTCTTGAAAAGAAATTGTAAAATAGTTTGGCATTATATAAGTAATAAGTAATATATAAGTAAATATATAAAAAAAAAAAAAACAGAAGTGTGTGTAAAATGTGGTCCAAATAACAAAAACCTGCATCACAGAGAGGTCAAGTTCAACAAATCTTATTAGAAAATTTGACATTTTTATGAAAAGTTAGTTCTAATTGTAAAATGTCATGTGGTGCAACTTCCCCCCCAAAAAGTTAAGATATTTATGAAAAAATTCTAATAATAATTAAGACGCTCACATGCTTAAGGTGTAAGGAAAAGATCTTATTAATGAATAACTTGACTACTAGTGATAACACTACACTGCATTTTTGGGTTCACTACATTTAAAGAAAAAAATTAGTCATTGTTTAAAAAGAAGTACACTGTTAAGTTTTAAACTAGATTTTTTTTTTACACTTTTTTTTTTTTAAAGTGAACACATTATACGACATTGACCCATATACCTCAGAATCCTGAATAGTTTGTGCTTCATTTATTTCTTCTCTATGCATGACTGTTATGAGATGCAGAATAATTTGATTCTCTGCTTCTCCACAGAGTAAAGGCTCTGGTCAGTGTGTCCTTTGTTCAAAGGGACAGTCATTGTTGCTGACTGAACCCTCCTCTCTGTGGTTGTCGGGCCTAATTAAAACTATTCTGGGGGCGTGGGGTGAGCCGAGGGGGAGAGGCCGGCCAGCGCTCCACAGGAAATTATGATCGCAAATGTCTTCCTGTCGAGTCCTGCGCTTGGCACTATAAAGTGAGGCGAGCCGGCAGCACCTGAAAGGGCTGGAATCCGAGCAGACATCCACATCATCCCAGTCCATAGTCCAGCGGGGTCGCACACAAGTGGCCTTTGTGGCCAGCGAAAAACGGGATTAAGGAGGGGTCTTCAAGAGAATTGATTTTCTGTAGAGAACAATGAGCGGGTGAGAGGAGCTGGGGCCAGAGCTCTGAATCACACAGCCTCAGTGCCCCATGAAAGGCCAAAGCCGCACAACACTGAGATTAAAGCAATCAGGTTCTTTACCCCCTTACTGCTTCCCCGCTCTCCCCCCGCCCCTCGCCGCCACATTACACACTCGGCTCACAATAAGCAGAATAGGCCCAAAAGAAGAGGGATGAAACAGACTGTTTGCTTTTGCCTTCTCGTCCGGCCCTCCAAACGCCGCAAGGCTGCACTGAACAGGCTGGTAGATTTCGTTAAAGCAACAGCACGCCGCAAATGTAGCATCCATACTTCTGGACATGGCTTTTTTTTGGAATCACAATGTCTGGGTTAAGATGACGTGGTGTGCTGATGGGATCAAGGGTTACACATGAAAGAGGCGGGCTGTGCGGGTGCAGCTGTGCGTACCATTGTGGACAATAATTTGCATGCATTTAGTCCAAGCCTCAAAACACTGAGCTGGCTGCTTTGAGAACGCAAGCAACCCTTTGTCGTATTAAACACACTATATTAAAACCCACAAATCTCATAATTGAATGTTAAAAGAGGAGTGAAAATGAAAACTCTCTCATCATTCGCTCTGCCAAATTTCCTTCCAAACCTTTTCAGACACTGGTTTTCGTCCATATTATAAAAGTCAACGGGACATGAAACTTTCAAGTTCCAAAAGCTACATTAAAATAGCATTAAATTAATACATTCAATGCATGCATATGGCATAACAAACCTCAAGTGCCAACTAACGTCAAACCTCATTGATTCTCATATACCACGTGACCAAACATCATCACGTCTGAGGTGCATGTCACCATACTAGATGTAGTCTACGTATGTGTGCATTGAATTGAGTGAATAAAGGCTTAAATTTTCTCTTCAAAAAACTTAATCCATTAAAAACTGCTGGTGTTTTACAGTGGGAGCTAAAATTCTAAAAAGAACTAAAGCCAAACTTAAGGGCTGTGTATATATATATATATATATATATATATATATATATATTCTTTTTGGAATTTTAACTCCCATTGATGTTCAAAATATGAACAAAAACAGCTGAAACACTCTTTAAAAGATCTTCCTTTTATTTCAAAGGAAAGCCATACTAGTCTAGAACAACAATGAGGGTGATTTTTGGGTGAACTATCCTTTAAAGTGAGATATCTAAAAAACACTAAAGTGCTGGAGAGGTAGATAAGGATGTTCTTTCTTTGACCGGGTACAGGGTTAAGTGTGGACTCTTCCAGAAAGGAGCTTCTCTCTCCAACCATGGATCAGATTCATAAGGTCGATGAGCACAAAGCCCCTCTGCCTGTCCAGAATGAGGGTTGTGATCCCCCTTTGTGGCTCACTGGGAAGTGTTGGTGCACTTACCGGCCCCGTTCCATCATTAAACAGATTGTGAGCAGGCTGCTGAAGGCCACGGCCAGGACTGGAGGAGCGACAGCCACTTCATTAGGGGTATTATGAGGGAAAAGGGCTTTTCTTCTCTCTCCCACAGTCCAGAACGCTCAGGTCTGTTAAATTGTATAATTCTCTTCTAGCGATGCCACGGCACAGCCAGAGCACTTTAGACGCATGACAACTCAGAGAAATTAATTATATTCATTTTCTGGAATATGCTCAGAATAAGAGGGAATTTAATATCAGCTGTCCTGTGTTATTTTCTCTCCTCTTCTTCCCTTCTCTCTTGTCTTTTTCCAGCTGGCGCTTTGAAGTGTTCCTGTTTTTGTTCTGGGATGGCTGCGCATCCCACTGCTCCCTGAGCTTTGATATCTCCGGCGGGGTGAGGGGTTACCAGGCAGCGGTCTGGAGCTGGGATATCCTAACTTCTCTCTCCAAGAGGGCTGACCTCTGCACCCAAGGGGCGGTGCGAGCGATTCCAAATGCAGAGCTCCTTTTGATGTGCCCTCTTTCAGAGCACTTAATTAGCCAGTGGATGAACATTTAGCTTGAGCGAGCATATGTCCTTAAAGTCACTGACTGCCTTTTTGTTGTAAGTCAGAGTGTGGTAAGGGCCATTTAAACAATGACGTCTTGGAACACTAACTTGTTTGGATTGAGAATTGACTAAACCAGCCTGTTTACAGAATGGCCCTGATTGAAAAGAATGAATACAGTGTTCTTTCAGAAGACGAATGCTCTCTTTGCATCGTATTGTCTCACAGGGTTGGCTGTAGAAGTTCAAAATGCCAAACTGTTCATATTTAAATATATGTTGATTATTGTGCCTATCATGATGCAACAAATATGGTGCTTTTGACACATTAGATCTCTTTGACTTTTTTGACAGTAATACAATTATATATATATATATATATATATATAGTTTCTTCACCAGTTTTTTCCCTCTTTGGTTTTTCATAAATTTTTGAAATATGATTTTCCAGTGACAGCAAATCCAGCACAATCACAAATTGAAAAATTATTTTAAGTATTTTTGATATTTTAGAGTACACGTAAAACGTAGATGTTAAAGCTGTTGGATTCCAGTACAAGATGTAAGAATGTGAATGTGAATAAGAATGTGACTGGCATCAATATTAGATATGGTGGCTTAACTTACCTTCTTAAAGCTAAAGTGTCTATTTCACCATCCTGCCACACCAATTTTGGCTTAACCAATAGCATTTGGGGTGGAGCTATTTGTCCAATCTGTGTCCACCAACAAGAGAATTTGAGGAACCTGTTTGATTTTAGTAAGGCTACACACTTCAGCTTTAGAGTGAAAGTCCAAGAGTACAGTAACAGCCGCAAATACGTTTGAGAAATTCAGGAAGTCCATATTAATAAGCACAACAGTAAAAACAAAGCTAAAAATATTTTACTCTGTTTTGGTCTCGTGAAAAAGCTTCAACTGAACTTTCAGATCTCATTGTGTTGTAATTAAGACATGAAAGGAGTCTGCAATAATATCTCAGGAAAGTAGTATAATTATGAAGCTCTTATTACTGAAACAAGACTTAACCATTCAGCAGTCCCAAGACAGCTGCTTCAGCCTCTCAACATCTTTTCAAGCTAGAAAAACACTTACCCAAAAAGATCTTCATGTCTGCTTTGGTTAACATGAACATATGACAATATGATTGTCATGAAGCCAGCACTGAAAGGTAGGGCTTTAAGGATCTAATTTCCAGTTCCTCCTGCTCTCGATGCCCATAAAGTGGGTCGCTGCTGCCCGGGAGAAGCAGCCTCAGCTGGAACATGCTGGATTCATCAGGCCTGGAAAATCAATTCTTTATTGCAGCACTTTGTGGCTAATAATTTCCCTGTGTCTCAGTAGGAAAGAGCAAATAAAGCCTGTTTGTTTCATTTTGGAGGTCCAGTAAAACTCCCCCATGCTGCTGGTCAGACTGACTCCTCTCCACACCTAACTAATACAAACCCGATCGCCTACAGTACTGCAAAACACACTGGCTGCCTACGAACATACAATATACAAGCCCAATTATCTATAACAGAAGGCTACATGAGTAATAATGTAAAAAAATATATATATATCTTCTCACATGTAAGGACTGATCATTTTCCTTAAGGTTTGAGGAAGAACAATATTCACTCATTAAACACTCATTAGGGAACAAAATCCTTTTGACATCACACCACAGGCATTTTGTTTGAATTTCACTAATGTATGCCTTATGTCAGTAAAGCTGCCAGAAATAATATAAACAGAATTCTTAAGCGAGAATAAAAACAGCCGAAAAAAATACAATAAAATCACTGGACTTTAGACTCTATGACAAACTTAAAGATGTGTTCCCAAAGCTAGATCCTTTTGTCTAACAAGCATAAAAAGATTTTAAGAGATTTACTTGCTGCCTCTGACTTAAACATCAAGGCTTAACCTATTTCTTTATGAATAAGGAGCTGCAGTATTGCAGCAGAGCTCAAAGCAGAACCTGATGATTCAGACTTCCACTCGCCCTGGCATATGAGAGCCGGAGTCTTAATGACTTTGTTCCCATGCGTTTCAGTCATGCTTTGTGACATCTGATCAAACACAGTTGGCACACGCTCAGCAGCAGTTACTGTACATGGCCAGAGACCGAAAGACAGAGCGAGAACATGTTGTTCAATGAGAGGGGGGATTTGAATGAAATGGACTGTGGAGTCTCTGAGATCAACCGCTGCTGGATGCTGCGAGCATGATGGACGGATCTGATACCATTTTGTGGCCTAATGAGGTAGCAAATCAACTCCGGCGGGGAAAAGAAATGCCCTGTGCTGTTTTTTACTCCTTTCAAAAACTATTTTCTGAGTCGAACAGAATGTCTTTTTCTATAAGCGTTTCTCTCGGTGGTAAATAGCAAGGTTAATACAGGAGTGTGTTTGAATTCATATCTGCATGGATATGTTGTTCTGGTAAGGTGTTTTGCAGTCAGTCGACGTCTGCCAGTTCACAAAGATGATCCACAGACTGTCTACCTGTGGCTGGCCGATCGATTATCTCTGTGGGATTCTCCAATTCTCCGGGTCTAGCCGAGAAGCGCTTTCTGTTCTCCTCAGCTTGCATCACACTCTTTCGTACACCTTTAACTTCTCAAATGCACTACTATGGACAGCATACCATGGATATGCTTACAGCGCTTCGGCTAGACCCGTGTACCACCACACAGAGGCTGACTCAAATACTTCTCAGTTTGTGCCACCCACAAAACACTTTAGTCATTCCAGCACTTTGGCTTTAAGTAGATTTTGCGCACAAATCATAGTTCTGGACTAAGAAAATGTGTCAAATTTTCCGAAGAGGCCTTTGTCAATTGAAAGATGTGCAATCTTATCACTTATCTACAACTGTAGATAACACTGAAGGCGTGTCCCTGATTCCCAGTGAAATGTCACAGCATAAGACGATTATGCTTGCTTGAAATCCAGATATTAAACATATAACTGTGCTACATTACTGTGAATAAATAAACTAAAAAAAATAAAACCGCAAAACTCAATCCATTTTTAAATGCTACAAATGAATGTACAAAGCATCACAAAGTACAGGGCAATAATGTATATTCACTTTGAAGATTGATAAAGATTACATTTATCTGTTCATATTGAGTGATACTGGGCAATGACCAATATAGAAACAATATATTCTGCATCCTTAATAACAGCAAAAATCAACTTCACAACAGTGTTTTGTATGATCCTAAGGGGATTTATTGTATTTTGCACTAATGACTGTACATGTCTGTACATTATCCCACAGCTATCAAACAAGTAAATTGCTTGCTCATGATAATGTTAAAATAAATGTAAATCTTTGATGAGACAGAAACCAAGAAACACAGAACTAACACAGGAGTATGAGACAGGAACAATATTCAAATATACAGTTTGGTTTCTTTCTATTGACTAAAAATCCAAATACAGTACATACCGATGCAAGGAGTTGCATGGTAATTCAGACCATCTCTCTATGTGAAGCTTAGCTTTATTTAAGACCTCATATCTGCAGTGAACCACCAGTTCTACACTTCCTACTACTCTTTTCCCTGAGTGGTGATAAACACTCAACATATGGGAAATTACTGTTGGGTAATAAAAGGTTGTTGGCTTTTGCTGACATGTAATAAATTAGGCAGTTTGCATAGGAGAGCTACAACAGGGGATCCTAAGAAACACCTTTGTGGTACTTTTTTCATGCACACCGTCTTTCTTTTTTTTACATTAACTCTGTTATATCTGCCGTAGCTGGTGATAACACAGTGGGGTATATACACACAAATTACACACATAAAACTCTTGAAGCCTGGAAAATATTTTAACAGTTTCCGCCCCCCCCTCCCCACTATAACAGCCGAGCTCCGAACGTGCCACACTGGTGAACTCCACCAGTATTACTGACGCAATTAAATGTGAAACGCTGGGAGGACCAGGAGGGAAAAGATGCCCAAAATGGCAGTAAACAAGGGAAATGACACTTGACAAGTTGTAATTTATCGACGTTGTTTGAAAGGAAAAAGACTCACTGTTTTACAGAGAGAAAAGAGAGGCATGGGGAAGCAGGCGTTAAAGAAAACCATTCATAGAACGCAAATGCATCAAAAGCAACCTAGAGCGGAGAGAAAAGAGGGAAAGAGAAAAGAGAAAGGGAGAGAGAGATAAAGAGACAGGGGGAGAGAGAGAACAGCCAGACTTCAAAGTCCATATGCAATAAGCAGTGCACACAGAGAACAGTGCACATGATAGGACATAGAGCAAGAAGAGCCCCCTGGAAGCTTGTGGGGGCCTCTCCTCATATCATCTCATCTCACGGAATACCAGATTTCAATCTGCAGCCTGCTCAAGAGCGACCATTACACAGAATGAGAAAGAGAGAGCAAACACTCATAAATAAATTTACCAACACCACCCGGCCACAAAAATAAAATGAGCCCCAAACAACCGCATTTGGGAAATAAGCGGCAAGCAAAATCCACCGGTTACAAACTCAAACACGCTACTTTAAAATACATAAAATGCTTTATTCCACATCGATGGCACTGTAGTAGCTGAAAATGTAATTGCATGTCACGTTCCGTGATAACAGGTACAAACAACTTGAGCGAATCTAGATAATAAGTCCAATTAGGTATTATCTTGGCTGTGAGTAAGAAGAGATCCTCTGATAATGGTGTTATCATACGCATATGTCCATTACACCTCTGCATCTTGGTGCTATTAAAAGTGGCAGATTGATAGCCATTCAGGCAGTAAAATAACTCGGAATAGAATGTAAATTGTTCCAACAAAATGCACTGTCACCAATTTCAGCTAAAAGAAAATAAATAAATAAATGTGAATAATAACAAGTGCACCGCTTCAATTTGTGCCTGGCAGATGGGTAATGGAATGATTATGGGTATTGTGTGATAAACTGGACATGTGTGAGTGTACGAGTGTGTGTCTGTGAGAAAGCGTGTGTCCTCCATCCATTATCAAGCACTGATATTGTTACACAAAAAGAATGCGCTTTTTTGGACTACTTATCAAAGAAGTGGCGAGCTGTATGAGTTTTTTTTCTCCAGCATAATAGTGAAATGATTATCAAAATGGTACCAAATAGATAGTGAGAGGCTAATATGAAACAAAATGAGCCTGGAAAGCTGACAAAAGGCTGTAACTTGTAACCATTGAGCAGCTAGTTTTATATCCGCAAGTGTAAACGCCTTACCCGCCTTCATGGCGTTTGACACAAAATAACTGTGAAAAAGATGAACCATTGTGTTTCGCGATTAAAATGATTATAGTTTGCGACAGTTTTTTCAGATGCGCAGAAATCATCTAGGGATTTAAGCATAAAGTTTCAATTTATCCTTGGGGAAAAACAAAAAAAGCAGCACCTTGTTTGCTAGTCAGAGGCATGACACTCTGAGCGTAAATGAGGAGAGCAAATGCGCTACATTAGAGGTGAGGAATAAATATTCCAATTCCAGCCCAAAGTGTCTTTATTTTGACTCAAATGTGAGATATGCCGTTGCCATGGTGACATGGTGCAGGCTGCAGCCCTCTCCCCAGCTGTTGGGAGGTTTTGTCTGTGTGTGTGTTTGTGCAAGCCCAAGCGCGCACATTGAAGCCCCGCTCTCGTGCTGTGTTCCCCTTTCAGCCGCCAGAATAGAGTCTCAACTAATCCGTGAAAGTTGCGGTGCTCTGAACCGCCAGCCAAGCCTTTTCCCACTGAATTGAGGGCCGGGGGTCTGCACTGGGCTTTACACTTGATTGGTCTTTGCCGTGGCAAGACTCCCCTCCCTGCTGGGTGTGGGCCCGTCCCCCTCGCTGTGCTGCTCGGGTCTAGGCTAATCGGCTTCTCCCCGCCGTAATTACCCACACCCGGCCTGGGCATGCTGAAGCCACCAGTCGTCTTTCTGTCTCTTTCTTCATCCCGGTCCCTCACCAGTATTGGCACCATGGACCGCAGGCTGACGTCGGTGCCAATGCCGGCTCATGTCTGTGGCACCGGGTGCTGGGCAAGGGAACGGCCTTACAACTGTCCTCCTCTACATGCACAATCCCAGGATGATGGGTTTATTTGGCACAGCTAATCAGGTAATAGTTTGTCTCACAGAAACGGCTGAAAGCGACTGGGCCCTGTATAGGAACCGATCAGAGGTGACGGGTTTTGTAGCACCTATCAATTCGGGTGACAATAATAGGCCACATCCATGCAAATGTGAGACGCAGATGTTGAGCATCTCTGCTAGCACACTTTTGGCACAGCAGTACTGAAAAACGCAAACACTGTGACTGAGAATATTCTTTGTGCCCCAGATTTACAGCAAGATCAAACAGCTCCTCAGAGAAAGTCTTCATTTCCATTCAGCTAGAAAATAAGTGAGCCATATCAATATTGAGGTGGCCCTCTTAACATGTACTGTCACATTTCCAGAGCTCTATAAAGGCAAAGGAGAAGACAGTTCGCAAAGATTACAGAGCAGTGCAGAGGATCTAGAGCATTTTGTGGGGAGCGAGGGACACCAGAAGACATGGAGTGTTTATTGGACCCCCGTTTGCTGCTAACATCTTATTATGGAGATATTTTGTCCCTCCAAATCAGTCGGCAGTCACTCTCACAAATCCTAAGACCCTCGCTCAGTCAGAGCAGATCAAAAGATAACTCACATTTCAAAATTCTCACATTCTCAAAAAAAAAAAAGAGCAAGAAGAAAGGACAGCAGAGAAAAGAAGAGAGCCAGAAGGGGGCATACTGCTCTCTCTTTACATAGGCGAATAAGCGTTTTAAGCATGCCATGTGTGCCTTCTTCCTTTTATTCGTCTTGCACTATCCAAATTTGGCTTAAAAAAAAACGGCCATTGTTATTTTTAGTTTTATTTCTCAGGGCGAATTTAATTTTCGAGTGCACATCATAAACGAACCCAGAAAAAAAAAAAAAAAAAAACACTACTTAAAGGTCCATTCATTAGAGGGGCAAAATGAAAGGTCTGGAATCTGGCTTCTAGGAAGTATCGAGACCCCCTCAAAGCTGGAATGAAAAGTGTAAGTTTAGCCTCTCAGCTGTGTGTCTCAATCCATAATCCTGCCCCAAAACCCCAGCGGAGAGCAGCCTGACACTCCCATGGCGTTCCTGACCAGTAAAGGCCTGGCCTGTGCAGATTTATGGAGTTCAGCTCCGTGCCTTACTCTACTAGTTGGACTGAGACTTTGACACAGACTGCTAGAAGTTGCACAAGATTAAGAAGAAAATAGATCTTGTCCAGCAAGCTCCAAGCTACACATCATAAACATCAATTATGCAGGAGGTGTATAAAGAAAATGAATAAGGTGAGTGTTTACGCACATGTCATAAGTGTTCTTGCAATCTTACAAGTCTTTAATAGGCTTAGCCGTGTTGTGATTGATAGCTCAGGTAATTTGAGTGGGTGGGTACACGTATGTGCTGCCTAATTGTAAGTTGACATTGTTTGCTTTCTGGTGAGGCCGAAAATGCATGTGCTGAAAATCGACTGCGGCTAAAGTTCCAATAAATATATGCATCTTTGTTATAAAATAAAGCCTGTTACACTCAACAATATCCACAGCTCAGTTTGAAAGAAGTGTTTCTTGAGGGGGATTACATTACTCACCCTATTCCAGGGTGATCATGAGTTGCAGATGATGGATTTTCATGTTGCTGCGTTGGCAGAAAATAGTTGCTCATATGGATCTCGTGTTCTCCGTTGAAAATGTACTTACAAAACTTCAGCACTGACCCGGCCTGTCAAGACAAAATTAAAAATGTATTGATTGCGTTAAAATATTCCTGAGATGTGGAGATGTTAAAAAGGCTATGTGATTTGGGAGATCTATTTTTAATTAAGGACATTATACATCTTCAAAGAGCTCTAAAGCCTTTAATTGCAAAAGTATAAAATTAAGTAAAATCGCTCTTTTAGAGTATTTAAAACCATGCGGCTGCTCACACAGAATTCCTTAGCTGTTTGCCATCCTTCAGATTGGATGAAATTAAATTCGTACTTGATTGAAAGGCCTAATAAAGCAAATATCAACATTTGATTAAGACATCATCTGCGGTGTCACTTGTTAGTTATTCACTTTACCTTTTCCGTCCAAACTAGATTTTCTGTTCTGGCTGACTTTGTCAATTCAGGATAAAGTCACCTCTGGACAACAAGCTCAGTGTGAGAGCGAGCGCAAGTGTGTGTGTGTGTGTGTGTGTGGAACGGTGGGTGGGGGAGCAGGTGTGAGATTGGCTCTTCAATGAGCCTCATCTTGTCCCATGTTGGGCACTTTGGTGCATTTGTGTGTATGTGTGTGCGTGAAAAAGAAAGAAAAGAAGGAAAGCATGTGGCGTAGCTATTACTCAATAGTGTCTGGAACATTCTGAGCGGAAGATGAGAATCATAGACTCTACCTCAAAATGTGCATTTTCTGTCAGGGCCGGACAAAACGAGACCGTGCGACATGGACTTTAGTGTGGCATCATGAATGTTGTATAAAATGAGGGTTTAGGTGTCATTCGAGGAGAATGGTGGCACATTCAGAGAGAGCCAGACAAA
This sequence comes from Enteromius unitaeniatus, assembly GCA_032359435.1. Classification (NCBI taxonomy): domain Eukaryota; kingdom Metazoa; phylum Chordata; class Actinopteri; order Cypriniformes; family Cyprinidae; genus Enteromius; species Enteromius unitaeniatus. The sequence goes on from JAUMHI010000055.1 coordinate 13,396,209, forward strand.
ATGGCTGCCTCTTTGTGCGCTAGTGAGCGAGAGCTGTAAGTGATATGATATTTGTAGTAATGCAGCGCAAATCGCATTTGCCATCGAATGAGTAATCGCACACAGATATGAATAGATTGTGTTTTTCTACATAATGACACGAAGATCTATCATTTCTTTCTTGATTTATCCACAGCCAGGATGTTATTTCCCGCAGACACACACACCCACATACCCCACCCACAGTTTGAGTACCTTGTTTTGTTGAAGGGGGAAAAAAAAAATGGTGATGTAACACTCCTCCGTATTAACTTGCACAAAAAAGAGGCAAAGTTTTAGTTTCAAAATGGGGCATCTTAACACAACTTTTGTGTTTTTGCAACTATTTGCTTTTCTTCTAATCCGCTTCTAAAGACATCCATATGAATTTTATTTCTCCACCTTTGTGGGAATAAATCACAACAAAAGGATGAAAATATGGGAGTTGATTTAAACCATAAACATATGCTGTTGCATCACTCCTCAGAAGCGGTCTTACATTGTGGAGTAAATAGATCATTTACAGTAAAAAAGTAACCTTCATTAAGACCTATTAGTTTGTAAAATATGACAGCCTCATATATGAGTCTCTTTGACTTTTCTTTCTTCTTTAAAGCGTTAATAAAAATATGGAAAAAGCCTCTTTATCCCATCTCCTCCTCCTGTCTTTTTCTCTGTATGTAAGGTTAACTTCGGGATCATGTGAGAGGTTTTTTTTTGGAATGAGAAGAAAGAGAAAGGTAACTTTCTCTCCTCCACTTTCCAAATCTCCCAGGTCTGTTTGACTGGAGAACTGGGAACGGCAGCACAGTAAGAACTTACTGTTTGCTTTTGGACTTTTTCATGAGCGGAAAGAGAAGGGACCCATTCCAAACACTACAAACAGCATGTGGACTTAATATGGAAGTGTAGTTTCTCTTCTCTTTCATTCATTCGATATATACTGAAAAAAGCATTTGATTCAGTGTACAGGTCTTTCTGAGTGACAGATAGGCCTAATTAAAAATGTATTTAAGCCTACATTAAACCACATAAATAATATTTTAATTGATTTTAATAAACGACTTCATAACGTAGTCGCTCCCAGCATGCACTGCAGCTCCGATAAATTATGCGGTTACCCTTATAGGATTGTTGTTTGTGGATTTCTGCTTTTGCTATTGTTGTTGTTTTTGTCATTACTATGTTTATTGTGCGGTTATATTCAAAGCGCATTTATTTATGTAAGGTTTGTTGCATGTTTGTTGTTATTGAGGTTAGTCTTATGTTGAAGTCTACAAGTGTTTGTATAAAAATACTGCAAATAATTTTTTTCTTTGCAAGATGTTCTCTTGGGAAACAAATTTACTACTACAGTTCACGTAAAAAAAAGAGAGTAAAAAAAATTGACAATTAAAATAAATTACGTTGTCAAAATTTTGTTGAATTCTTCTATTGCCCTGACAGGAATTTATGAGTTGAAAGAGACGTTTAATGAAGAATCAAAAACAAGACGCATAAAATATTGAAAATGCATCATGGTGACTTTTTCGTCTAACAACTTTCTACAACTCTTTTATATTTAAAAACTTTTTGCAGTGTACACTATCTACATTGATGTATTCACTGTATTTTATAAGTAAATATAATTCATTATATATAAACACACACACACACACACACTACAGCCTACACGGTGCTGAAGCTTAATAATTATAAATGCACAAACACACTTTGTACTTTGAGCAGATGAGAGCATATCGCTAAACAGTGAAAATCTACTGGTGTGCCATAAAATGATGCAAATGAACAGATGACTGTAAATATCAATTAAAAGAGATGGAGTTTGAGTGGCACTCAGTGAAGAAGTGTAAAATGAGCTGATGACAGAGTCTGATGTCTCCAACACTGAGGAACATGTGAAAAACAGATGGTATGCTTTCATTCAGCATTCTCCTAGTGTTTCCCTTCTCACACAGAGGAACCATCTTAATAAGAGAGCAGTTTTGATCAGGCCTGAGCCTCTGTCGATTCCCTCCTATCATTAAGTATGATTAGTTTATGACTCAGTATAAACCATTCATGACCACTCTCCTTGAAGAAGTAAAAAGCGTCACTGGAAATGAAAGAAAGTTTTGCCAATTAGATTCTGTCATGAAATACCTAATGAACCGAGCCAGCTTTTGATGCTGCGGGTAAACTTTACCAGCAAGATAAACAATACAAGAAATGTAACAAAAAAACTCCTCTGAAACAGATGGAGAAATCAAAAAACGCAAAATAAGCTGAGAATGCATTACAGCCTTTTTTGTTGGCTTTCAAACACTCATTGTTTAATCAAAACGCTTTGGTGCATCTATAGTTTCAACAAACTTTGCACTAATTATAAATGAGAAAACATGCAAGGAAAACTTTTAAGGCATGCAAACTTTTCAAATATTAGAATTAAAATTAGAGAATGTAACATTCAAATATTGAATAACAGTAAAATGATTATGTTAAAAAGTAAATCGATTTGGGCTGAAAATAACCCCTTGTCATGCAGTCTCCCTAAAGAACTTTATTAGAATTTTTTTAAATATTTCCTTCTTTTTCCCCCACATTATAATGCACTTTAATGCCATTTACAATTGTCTTAATATACAGTAATCTTTTAAATGCATTCCTCTTTGAAGCTTTTTAATACTTGACAACATTTAACATTTCACAAATAATAGTTTTTCTTCAATAGCCGCTTAACTTTTGTAGCAATTTCCTATACAAGTGAATGTTAAATAATGGTGTATTATACAATAAGACAGCAACTTAACATGAGCATTAGCATTTTTCAGAAAAAGATCAGTTAAATCGTGCTGTAAATAAAAACTGATTTGATCTTTATTAGATGATTATCTTTAAAAACATTTCTACGACCACGTCGGCAAATGTAACATTTGTATCAGTACAATTAACACACCCTCAACTAATGAATGACATTTACAGAATAAATGAATACGTTATTTTAAATATGAGTTTTGTTATTTAAAGATAAAAACAATGATGCCGTTGTGCCTCCGTTATTCTGTACACGATGTATCTTATACATATAATAAAAACACATTGTAATAAAACATGGTATTTCATGTTTTTTGTGTTTTTCTATTTTGAAATTAAATGTACATTTGTTGATTTAAAAAAAACTAAATATATTTTAGGCATTCAACAAATGTTAACTGAGTGCTTACACAATTTTCATAAAGTCAGTGAGCACTGTTTCAAGGAACAGAGCTTGAATGGCTTAAAAATAGCTTCAATTACAGTTCAATACATAATCATTTGATGCGACTTTTCTTGTTTGAATATGACTTTAGAAAACAAGATATTAATTAAAAAAAAAAAAAAACATAGCTAGAGATTAAAAGTAATGTGCCGTCCAATAAAAAAAAAAAAGTCTTCTATCACTGAAAAACAAAGAACATTACTGTATTTACGTTCAAATTATATTACACTAAATTAAATGAATACGAGAGAGAAAAAAATATGATATCCTTAGACTTCCCTCTATGGACAGTACATGTACTCACATACTAAAAGATAAAGAAAAATTTCATAAAATGACAACAGTTAAATAGTGTCAAACACTTTGAGAAGAGTATTTCACATAATATATGATCATATATTTTTCTGCAAGTGTCACTAAAAGTCAAAGACAAAATGTGTTGGCAACACCACAGACTACTCAGCCATCTTAACTCTATTACCATATTTCCTCACAGCAGATGCTATGATTTATCTGTTAGATTTGTCAAAAATGCATCTCCCATGGTTCACTGTTGTCAAGCACTTTGTGTTTAGCAGGTGACAAGTCTGAGTGTAAACTGGCTGAGGGGAAGATGTTAAAGCCCCCTTTCAGGAAGAGGGATGTGGACCGACATGCAGGTTTATGACTCTACAATAATGAGACGTGATTTCAGAAAGCAGGTTCAAGCAACATGTAAAACTATCAAGGACGATAGCAAACAAGGACAAGGGTGACGTCAGAGAAAAAGCAACGGGTGGTAAAAGAGGGTGTTATATTTGGGTAAACTACATTTACAGGACAACAAAAGTGGGTTATATTATTTCTACGTTTTTTCTATGATTCCTAAATTTGCTCTCATCCCCTGAGTCAGGCCTGTGATCTGTCTTTGCAGAAAAGCAGGTCACATTATACAACCAGGAAGTGGCCTGCCAATGTCCTGCAGCTTGTTTATGGAGACATCTTGTTACCAGGGTGATAGGGTCCTGTCTGGGAGCGTCTTCATTAGTGGTCACACATGGTGGGCACAGGCATTCTGTTCATTCACCTCATGCTACTAGAAGCCGTGGCCAGGACCCCTAAAGCCACCCGTTCACCTAACACCTCCAGCCTGCCCGAAGCTGACAGCCTCCCACCAAAACCACTACGCTTGTCTGTGGACACAGCTTTAATTGGGAGCGACATGGACAAACTCAAAACCGGCTGGAAAGAAATGCAGGCAAACTTACAGGATTTACTTACAGGAAAGGAGATTCGTATCTAAAGCCTGAACGTTCCTAAAGGAATTTCTTAATTTTCCCCAAAACGATCCGATACGGCAAAAGCAAGTAACGCTTGCAATTTCTAAAAAAAGAAAGTTGAAACTTAACAAAAAAAGAAAAAAGGAATGCACTCGGATTACCAATTGCATGAGTCTGAGCATGTATCTCAGCAAATTCTTAAAGAGCTGAATGTTTGCATACAAAAATCACAGGGAAGACTGACCGCGGCCCATTTTGTTAAATAACATGATACAGAATGATCACATATTTCGACATGCTGAGACCGGCCATTCTGATTACCTTTCAATCAGAGGGCTGAATTCCAAATGTGCCCAAGTTTCCTCCGGGGGGAGCAGCAGGAGGCGCTGTAAAGCAGTTAGCCTTTTGATAATGAAGTGCCAGCAAAAACAAACATGGATGATGAGGGGGGAAGGGTTAGCACTACCTTACAGTGGCTCTGCACGTTAATGCAAGATTAACATTGAATGAGCATTGGGAGCCCGTATCACTGATTTCAAATAGAACGGCCCCTACCCACTCATGCCCGACAACAAAGAAGAGTCAGCTATGACCTCTGCTCACGCCGCAAAGTCACGAGTGACGGCTTCATTACGCACATTGCTGGGGAAAGCCGCCATTACCATGTAGTGTGAAGCACAATGCAAAGTGCCACATCAAGGTGTTTTCGGTAGAGGTGTGAAAGCACCTCCATAATAAAAAGGTTGTTTTGGGTTATTATCACTTTCCCTCATTGTGAATGTGGCGGCCTGAATACAGTATTCACCGTGGAGAGATTGGTGATGTTCCTGCTAATGCCGTATTCTTTTTAGCTTTTGCATTTCTGTATTTTAATATCAATATTTCTTTTTTTTAAAACTGTACTGTGGGTCTCTTGAGCATAAAGAGGCATGCTGTTTTAGGTCACTTATATCTCACTTTTATTTTATTATTTATATGGGAGACTATTGATATTTGTTTAAAAAGAAGTTGAATTTGAATATTTGTGTCTGTTCATTGTATAATAAACTTTGATACAGGACTTTATGTAACAAGCTCTGTGACTTGTGGCCGATTAAAAGTGTATTTCCAAAATTAAGAGGCGTGAAGCTGAAAGACAGCCTTCCCTCAGCACATTTATATCTTATGCGATCTTTTATCATGATCTTATCATTGTATTTTATTATTATTTATTATAATGAAGATCTTACAATTTATACAAGACACAAAGGACAGAAAGGAAAACAGCATAAAACTGTGCTCAATGCAATGAGGAAAAAAGCAACAGCTAGATTGACTTTTTTGCTTGATCAATATATTACTCACCGCATCTCATGTACGTTTTTATACAGCTGTATTTTATGCTGTTAAAATAAGCAGTGAGCATATTTCCCGCCGAAACAGAAAAAAGCATAACTGATGGACAGAAAACACACACAATTGTTCCAGTAACGTCTGAGAGTTGCCCACTAAAATATGCACTGGAAAAGAAATGTATTTATTTGTAGAGGAAAAAACGATATATGCGAAAATACATCAAATGTGTATACTTGCCAAACCATTTTACCCTCTGGTTGCATTAAACAAGAAATGATTGTGAATTACACTGCTTTTGTCACATCATGCTAAATATAATTTACAGAGACATTCTGTGGTATAGACAAGTCAAACTAACTTACACATGATATTCTAGCCAGAAGTCAAATAAAGGCAGTGGAGCTTCACTGTAATGTTGGTCGGCCCATGTTCTCATTCTAATGAGGCTAAACATTAAATCATTGCTGTTTTAATCAATGATAATTTCCCAATGTGAGGTTAATTAATTGCACTAAAAGCTAAATTTAGACTTTACCATGACTTAGATACCATCCTCAGAGTCTAAAGTCTAAAGCTCCCTTTTGCATGGAGTTAAGGACCCTGATAAATTATTAATTTTTAATCCACATGAGAGGTGCGGGCCTGCAAAATACAAGGCAAAGTTAATCTCACTCTTGGACTACATTCTTCAGTCTGTCCTGCTGAGGCAAGCAGTATTTTTGACTTCAGCGGAGACCGAAAAACCAAATTGAAATGACTGCTGGAATCGATAGACTGAGGGGGAAAAGGCACAGCCAAACCAAAATTGCCAAAGAAGCCTCTCCTTTCCATTCGGATCTAGTCCGCTCTATAAAGACATCTGCTGATGACACACTTTGGGGAGGCCTGCTCAAGCAGAGACTGGTGGAGAATCGCTATAACGAGATTGAACCACATGACTGCTTGCTGAAGGAGCCTCAAGCAGGCTCCCACACAACCTGCTGCCAAGCAGGGTGCCACAAAGCTGAACAACCACCACAAAAATGCCCTACACTATTCTACAGGACGGACAGGGTGGCAGATACCATAATAAAATGAAATCCAGCTGACATGTTAGTTCTATTCCCCTTCAACAAGCAAACACTACTATGCCATGGGCTGATTTTCTTCCCAAATCGTACGGGACAGATCATTCCATCCATATTGTACAGCTTTTGGTCAAAAGGACAAGAGAAGAACACGTTCATGTTCATAGAGGTCAGTGGGTCATGCACAGTTGCCTTGACATGAACAGGCATTTTAGTTAGCCGAGTAGATCAGAAGAGAAAAACAGCTGCTTGCTAAAATAATTGCAAAATAAGATTTACAGTAGACAAAATCTTGCAACAAAAGCATATTATGCAAAGGTCGTCTGTAGGTCCCATGACAGTGAAGTAACCTGATGACCCATTGCAAATGTTCACATGGTATTATAAGAATTACAGTTTAATCGTACTGGGGCAGTCTGTGGTAATATTGCAATTTTCATTTCACTTAGTATCATCAAACAACTTTTTAATCTGAGATTTCATATTTATTTTTTTTGAATTACTCACACTTGAGTAATATATATATATATATATATATATACAGTGCTGCTTGAAAGTTTGTGAACCCTCCAGCCATGGTCACTGAATCCGTAAAAAACAT
>JAUMHI010000055.1:13403993-13453965 GCA_032359435.1 Enteromius unitaeniatus
AGCAGCACTGTATATATATATGTGTGTGTGTGTATAAATATATATATATAAAAATGTGACAAATAGAAATTAGTATAACCGACGGACAGAAAGCAAACAAAATTGTTGCAGTAATGTCTGAGAGTTACCCCCTAAAATGAAAATTATGCACGGAAAGAGAAATTCAGTTGTTTGGTGCATCTGCAAACATTACCCACTGGCTGGGTACAACAAATGATTGCAAATTACACCGCTTCTGTCACATTATGCAAAATATCATTTACAGAGACAAGTTGTGGTATATATGTATATATTTAAAACTATATATAATAAACAAAAAATATGTGACAAAGAAAAAAGCACAAGAAAGACGCTGCAAAACCAGGCAGTGTCAATGTTCTTCAACCCTGTACTCTCTCTCTCTCTCAAATCCAACCTTCCAACCCTTTCAGCAAACCACTTGTCAGAAGACTTTAACACACACAATGATTGTGATGCTTCTCTGCTAGAAAAGAAAAGACAGGGGCTATTTCCCTGACTCTATTTTTGCCATGCAGTGTCTAGGGCTGTCAAACAATAAGGTGTGATTTCATTAGGGATATTAGTTTTACTGATAGTAGGGACAAAAAAATATGAACAAAAATATTAGATATTGTTAGCAACAATCATATCACATTAAGGTTGTTGTTTTTTTTCATGGGCCAGCTGTTTTTGTCATTATCCAGTTTTTTTTTTTTTTTTTGCAAACTGTAAGATTGTAACATAAACTACATTTTGTAGCTTTTACATTATGGAAAACCAAAAAGCTGGATAAAAATCAAAATGACAAAGAATCTTGAGAACCACACTTGATGTCTGACAACAATAAAGCAGAAGTAGGCAGTGCTGCAGACAACGAGTGAACGCTGACTTACGGCACCTTTGATTCGGATAACATGACTACAGAATAAGGCTGAAGTGATGGATAACTGCATAACAGGTTTGTGGTTCTCCTGACAGGCACACATGAGATTCTGGTGAAGGATGGATACATTAAAAGGTGTGAGAGCGAGAATGTTTAATTGTTTAGTTTTCCACATCCTTCTTTCACTGTCTGTTTTAATTAATTTCAAAATAAAAAGACAAACGCATAGTCGCTTCAGCAACATTGGGGTTAAAATGTTCTCTCGGTGCATTTTCCAGATCAAGTGAACAATACTTCGGCTTTGAAATTTTAAAACCCTTCTGTCTTGGTAATGACTGAACTGGATAATTAACTATCATGGCAAATCAGCAAGCAGTCAGTCAAAGCAGCAGTTTTTTCTTTCTTTTAACTGAGGTCAGGGGGGCAAGTACAAAGGCACTGTGAACATTTCATGTGCTCCTGAGGAGCGATATCAGTTGAAAATGCATGTTACCTCCAGACAGTGTTTGGTAAATGTGCCCCATGTGTGATTCTCTTAAGTTTGCCCTCTCCTGCTGACCTCTAACCTCTGCTCTCTGTACTCCAGGTCGGAGTTGCCCTGCAAACACAGATGAAGCGCATCACCTTTCGCCAGCACGGCACAGGTAAGCCTGGCCCTGACTGAGCTGCTGGACCAGGGGTCAGGCTTGTGGCCCAGCATGCAACTGGTCTCGGTCACATCGGGTCCTCACACCCCAGAGATGAGCTTGCAGACGGACGTCGTCTGAGACCTTTGATGTGCTGCTGCGAGAGTTTCTGTTACTGCGCTTTTAATTACGTCCAGCAGCTGCCTCTTCCTGGTCAGCAACTCCACTATCTGCCTTAATCTCTTGCAGGTGGCCATCACAAACACAACAAAATCAAAAAACCAGCCGCTACTCTCAGGTCCAGGGAGGAGCCACCGCCACTGCCGCCGCTGCCGCATCATGCTTCGCTCTGTTTGGCACAAACAAGTCTGATGCACAGAGCCTGAGCTAACACAGCCCTGTTGCAGTGAGACATGGTTAAGATTCACAGTTCTATCACTATGACCAGCATGTTCCCAGCTTACAGCCAAGCTGGTGTGAAATTATGCAAATATATGCTTCCCGTCTATCATCTTTTGGCAAATTTGATGGCCCAATTTCTTAAACATTATCCTTTATAGATTCATTAGCAGGTTCGAGTGTGGTAAAACGTTGGGGCAAACTTTCACAATGGCACGAAATGTGCTTCTCTGGTGAACTCGGAAAATGTTTCGAAAATGTTCTAGTAAAGTTGAGCTCAGTCTACGAAAAATATTGTTACAACTGAAGCAAATAGGGCCAATTTGTAAACATGAAGCTATCCACTGCTTTAACAGTATAGCCAGAAGACGTGAACAATAGGCATTTATACACATGCTAGCTTTAAAAAACAATTAGTAACATCTTACATCTGAAATTATATCCAATTCTCACTACATAAAACAACTGTAAAAAAAATGACGATTTGAAAAGCTTTACCCCCAACAGTATTTGTAAATGCTTTTAGAGCTTTCGCTTTCAGATGCTTCAAAAATTGGACCATGCGCTTCCATTGTGCTTTGCCGTTAACTCGTTAGATTTTCTTTTGTTTCTTCAAAGGTCCAATTTTTTTTCATTGTGTTCTGCATTGCCAGTCAAGTGCAGTCAACTGAGTTTCTCGTGTAAAATGTTGTGAATTTAGCTCAAAATTCATCTAACATCCACCTGTCTTTGTCACTCCCAAGTTAGTAGACTGCTCCACTGAACTTGACTAAAGATGAAATATGGGAGGCTGGTTAGGCATACTAATACCCTGGATTCATTAAATTAATAGGGGTCTTATTCCCCTTACCATGGGTTCACAGATGCCCTTTGAGTTTGCCGGGGCTAGAGGGTGCGCAGCACTTTGAAAGCCCTTACCGGCATATCGAGTGCATTTTAATACAGTCCTTTTGAGGCTCCTGGTAGGATGCAGAGTAACTCCTCGCCTTTAAGTTCCCGCACCTCTCCATGTGATCTCGTCAGATAGCCACGGCTGTGTCAGATCAGGCCCAGGCTGCACATACTCTAGGGGGATGGGGAGGGCCATGCAAGGCAAATTAGACCAGCGGTGTACATTTCTAAGTAGAGGCCATTCTTTCCTGAAGACGTGAGTCCTTGAGAAGCAAGCGCTCAGGAGTGCTTTGATGTGGAAAGGTGCCCAGTTTAAGGTTCTGAAACAGGAGGCTTTGGGAGAGATTCAGTAGGATTCCCTTCGGTGATCAGCAGGGGAGGCTGCCCTCTCGTTGGTCAACTGCATATACTGTACAGATTTAATTACGGTGAGAATGAAGTGTGTGGTCCAAAGAAATCCTTGATGCTGCCCGTCATGACCGTCACAGTATATTCAAAACCATCAAGCCACAATAAGAGCCGAGCATGGTGATCACAGCCCCGAAAAAAAAATCAAAGAAGCTTCAGAACACAACAACAAAAGGAAATGCTGTGAATGTTCTGGGAAAACAATATTGTTTTCCACTGCAGTTGTGCCTTTGCTAATCTTTCACATTTTTAATGCACAGAATAGGCACAAGGACGAATAGCAAAGGATTTCAATGACAGTGCAACACATATTCTAGAGCTTGTTTCGGTCTATGAGCTTCAAAAATAGGTTTAATTAACAGACACAAAATATAGGGATGGCTCATATACATGGCAATATCCTTTTACCAAACACAAACACAACAGCCTTCTCAACAAAACCAAAGACACAGCAGCGCAACTGATTCATAGCACTTTGCCTTATGTTAATGTATGCAATGGCTGTTTTCTCCACCATAATTGAGTTTAATTAAATCAAATGAATTAAATATTCAACCCGTAGCTGTTAACAAAGTTCTTGCTGTCACCTTGTATTTGTTTACAGGCAAACTAAGTGATTTTGAAGCAATGCTGTTTGCAGCTGAAGAGATTGGGGCTTGGTTAGAAACCAGGCACGCACCCCACCCCGACCCCAACATTTTAAAAAGGGTTTTTTTCCCTTTGGTCTTTGCACAGTGGTGTGGCAACTATGGCTCACAGGTGGGAGCCTGCCTCTACCAAATAAGCTTCCTCACTAAGGACGGGATTTGGCGCTGTTATTTTTCTATTAGGGCGAAATAATGTTAAGCCTTTAGAGGCCATCTTTCTGTTGCTATGGTAGCCCATATTTCCTGCAGGTTTGAGACCCTGAGTGACTGGAGTGCAAAGCCAAATACCACAGACCCTGTGAGGATCAGAAAAGTGGCCTTACACTTATGGAAAACAGCTCGAAAATGACCGGACCTTTGTAAGACTGAGTGACAAGTTTATTGAGATCTCTTTTTTTTCCCAATTCATCATGTCAGAAGCGAATTCAAAAATCACTTGTCACATCTCCAAGTGCACGTCTCCACCCCCATCTGTTGGTTTATACACCAGTTGGAATGGAAATTTCTCTCCCTTTGGCCAAAATGTTAACAGTCTTTTTGAGAAAAAAAAAAACACTCGCTAATTTACTGATATTTACAGATGAGGCGCGTGCTGTCCTAATAAAAGCAAAAGCCACATTATAGCCAAGTAAACTTACTAATAACAAGCTCACAAGAAGAATGAAATACTCGACGAGACATTTCCGTTGACTTACCTTGACTGTTAGGGAAAGGCAGGAAAGGAGACGCGAACAACCAAGCTTGCTTGCAACAGGAAGTTAAATTGATTAACAGAAACATATTTTAGCGTCAGCAGAGTAATCAATGTTCATCTTATTTAATATTTGATTAGAAAATAAAAATAATATATAAGAATAGATGACTGCACGTCCAACGAGAACATACGTTTCGTAAATGTTTTATTCTGGGTGTCTCAAACTTTTATATAGCCTAACATTTACTTATAATAATAACTAAAGTAGTTGTAAAACATATCTCTAAACATTGAGGAAAAAATCATGTGTGGGCTGCGCTATAGGATGGTGGTTCAAAATCATTTTATTTAAAAAATAATTACCCTGCAGAATAATAATTTTGGCACCCCCATCCAAATCCCACACGCAGCCAAGTGTCATGTCATTTTAAGTATTTTAATAAAAGTATTTTAGTCTAATGTACAAAGGAAGTTGAAAACATAATAAATAAAAATGCATAAAACACAGATTAATAACTTATATAACTTACATAACTTACATAATAATTTGAAAATACATTTTATACAAATACAATTTAGAAAAACATCACAGACAGTGTGTATGTATGTCTGTCTGTCTGTGTGTGTGTGTGTGTGTGTGTGTCATATTTTTTCTTGCAAATGTGGCCTATGCAGTCATATTTTGTGAGTCCTACAGAAGTTGCAAAGTTACCATAATAACTATTTCTACTCATTAATTTAATTATTAACGTAATTATTGATTTGTTTACATTAATAGCCTGGTTTGTATGGATATTAAGTATCAAACTGAGCATAAGAGTCCGCCGATTCAGATGATACCGGTTCTGTAACAAGATCGCAAATCAAATAATACCCAAATTAATTTCTTCAAAATTCGATTCCTTTTCGAAATCCATTATATTTTCACCTAATCTTATAACAGCCACTGTCATTTCAGGAGGTGATGTGTAGTTCATTTCTAATTGGTGGTGATGCCCCGTTCACTTACTGCCCTTTGGAGTTTATAGAGTTCGTTTTTAGATACAATTTCTAAAATACATAAAATAACATAATTTTAATCGTTCGTTTAACCTTAATGTAAAATGCGTGTGAATCTATGATTCTTACTGGCGTCGATTTTTAAAGCAACTGTATTTTATCTGTTCTCTACTTTTTTTCTCAGCCAACATGTTTTGTTTCCTTTCCGTTAAAACAAAAATGTCAGGAGTGTAAAAAAAAATCAATCCCAGAGTTTGAGACTGACAGCACTGAGGTCGCATCGCTCAACAGGATCCAAACGTGAAGGAGGAGAAGTATTTTGGGTAGGCTATCAGATTGCGCCATGAAAAAGTTACAGAGAGTATTTGACAGAACCTGTTGAACTTTACTCAGGGGGACTGTAAGCTATTTCCAAAACTTTAATGCTGCTTGGAACATTAACTCGTGAAGTCCTTTAACTTTGGATTGGAGATTCGCAGTTTTAAAAGATCAAATGCTCCCATTTCTTACTAAGCACACCGAGATGTCCTGCTGTTAAAAGGGCATTTTTGAGCTACCGCTTAACCAAGATGCTCAGATTTTGCTTTCCTTAATCTCTTTCTCCTCACTGCGTCCTTACACCCATTTCAAGTGCGCGGATGCAGGACTGACGCTTGATCTACCTGCGTAACGTTATGCGAACTCGAGTCTTTACCAGGTGACACTGATGTGGTGTGTCACCTACTGTTCGTCGAGTACGCGTCAATGCGCCAGGGTACCGTTCTGCCACCCTGCGCTCAGGTGTTTTAAAGTCGCAGTTTTCCATACTCGGTTTGGGTTGAAAAAATGACATTCGGGCTTTAAGAGCCCCGTTGTCAATGTAGCGCTTAAAAGTTCTCTGGGAGTGTGATTTCACCCGCTTTGATGTAAAGGCCCCCAGAGAGCAGGTTTCGGGATTCTGCTCCACCTAACCCCTCTGCCTATGAAGAACCCCATTCCTCTGACTGCTAATGAACTCGCTTTGTGACATCTTATTTCCCTGCTCGGCTTCAGAAGAAGTTTTTAAACTATTGTTTTGTTTTATTTTATTTTACACGATGCACAAAATAGTGGTTTTGGCTGAACCTCACATATATGTTGCTTATATTTGCTGCTGCAGCCTAATTGGTTTAAATAATAAACATTAGGCTGTTATTGTGTCTATTAGCCTTCCGTACAGATGTGCCAGCCACTGAATCATTGAGCAATTTTGGCTAAATGATTATAGATTTGTATCATTATTCGTTCTAATTTCATGCAAGAAAAGCTGCTGTAAATAAATGTATTAAATGTTTACTGTCTTATCCTTTTGTTATCACGGTAGCGTTGAGGAAACGTTATTGTGAAATGTGAGTTGTGGATTTGGTTAAAATATGCGTCTCTGATATATGAAAAGCCTGTGGAAAATAATCAAGTCATCTTTTGTTATTGTATCAACAAGAAGCGTGTCTTGTGCTCTCCCACTGCGCAGCTCACCTGAGCAACCTGCGCCGCGTCTGAGCGCTCTCCTGGACACCTGCATTAGTGCAGATTAAAGGAGGACATTTCATTTGGGCATCTATAGCTGACAGATACACAATAATTAGCTAACTTGGTAGACAGGGGGTGGGGGCTGTTCATATGACATGGTAATGACAGATGTGTGTAAATTATGATAGATTGTATAAGTTCAGGGAAAACATAACGTTATGCGATTTGGATTTTTTTTATAAACATCAAATTGTTAAATTGCTTTTTATCTTTTTTTAATAGTAACACAATTAGGTTGATGTCTTTATTAGACAACAAAAAGCTTTTTTTTTTTTAAATAATTGTTTCTTTCTTTTTTTCTTTTTTCTTTTTTTAATAGTCGTGTTTGACGCAGTTAGGGTTTGGAAAGTAAATAAACTTAAATAAGGGTCTTCTATACAATTTATGTCAATAGTCTAATAATAAATGGAGGGAAAAAAAACACTGCACATCTTTATTTTAATCTTAAGTTTTAAATAAATGTAAAAATGCTTTGTGAGTGCATCTGAATTGTTTCTTAGAAAATTGCGTGTCAGTTTTTAAAAACGTGCTAGTTTTGATGGTCTGTTTTGCAAAAGTGCCAAACCGCTTTAGAAACTATAAATAGTCAAATATGGCCCATGGCGAGAATATTGTCATAGCCTACTTTACCCCCCATAACAAGGTCGATGAGTAGAATCAAATAAAGTTTCGTTTTTGTTTAATTTACATGGCTTAATGGAAAGAAAAGATTCAAATAAAGCGGTAAAGACATAAACTAAATCAGGTTTAAGTAATTAATTTTGAACTTTAATGTAAAGCAATAAGTCGGACAAAATTAAAAAATGCTCCAAAACGCTGTAAATACTCGTTATTAGATATTAAAGATATATAAGCCATGACAATGAAATTATATTTACAAAATAATCATGTTTCAAATGCTCTTGCTTTTAGTTCTAGTCACGGATCACGTGGAAAGCTACGCAGCATTACGTTACAATGTTGTTTTATTTAATTTCCTTCAGTTTCCTAACTCTAAACAATTACTTTGACATGAATTAGTTTTCAAATTGTTCGCACACAATCGTTGGCACACAGTAAAAAAGTGCCGATGATCAGGTCAGAGGACACTGCTGAAGAGCAAGCCAAAAAAGTCTTCTGTCAACGCATAATTGACCGTTTCGATTTAATAAGATGCTCCAATTCTGTAGGAGATAAAAGGCAAGGCCCTCCTTTACACCATGTCAACACAGCCCTATGCATTGTGTAAATTACTTGGATTATCTCGCCTTTGTGAGCAGAACAGTGGACCCTCAATATACACACAAGACTTAATTCAAGTCTTCTCCCAGGCCACTCGAGCTTAACTTTTAACACCAAATTTAAGGACGTGTCACCCATTCATTATTCAGACAAGACTGAAACAGACGAACACGACTGTTTCTTGATTATTTGTTTGTGACAGTCTGCAGCTTGCAGGGTAAATTAGCAGCTTTATTAAGTAAACATTTTACTTTATTAATCTTTTCTACATCCACTACATCCCTTTCTGCGCATCAATCGCCATTATTTCATATGATATTTATTTCATTTGTATTTACCCCAGTGGCATAGTACAGGAAAGCACAGTAAAGTTGTTTACGCTGATAGCACACTGACAACTGACAAATATTTGCTGTACGAATTGAACAGCCCAAAAGTTTCTCGTTGTTTATTTACATTTCCCTCGGGCTCCAGCAACCGACATCCGGGTTTGATGCCAAATCTCCTCTGATAATCAAATACATCTTTATTGGTTTGTCAAATTGGGTCTTACTGTGTCACTTCACCGTGTTAGACTGAAATCAATCTCCATTTGAGTAATCATTTTGATGATAGATTGTCTGGCGCACTTATAATCACAGGAATCCAGTCGCACTAAAAAAGTTATTCAAGAGACATTTATACACTTATTATTTTTTGAAGCAATGCTTCAAGTATTATACACTTTCAGAAATAAAGCTACAAAAGCTATCACTGTGGCGGTACATTTTGTACTTATCAGGTTCAAATGCGCACATTAATATGTCCATAACAAAATGGACTCTTTAGGTACAAACAGGTAGCTTTTGAAAAGGTCCGGCCCCCGCGACAGCTTCTGTACCTTTTTTTCTGAGAGGATTTAAAGTAGTTTCAGAGATCTGGTAAAACAGGGTTTAGGGGAGTTTGGTGACTTTTAAAAACGCAAATATAGGAAACTTGTTTCCTTAAGACAACGAATGAGTCTATAAACGTTGCAGGCACTTTGCAGGCACTTCCAAACACCTGTTACTTCCTGTCAGTACACAAACTTATAGCTACAGCTAATTATACACTGTTTTGTAATTCATATGGTTAAGTAAATGTTTCGAAATGTAAACTAAGTAAATGAGAATTCAGTCCGCAGGTGTTGTTCTTAAATTAGAAAGAGTACTGAACACAACTTAAAGGGGACGTGCACGGATCTGTCAGGGTCCGCCATAAACACGCGAGTGAAGTCCAAGAAGGTCCGCTAATTAGTAGCCTGTCTCTCTGGAGGATTTACACGTCCTGCGTTGCCAAATGTCTGTTTTAGTTGTGGGCCTGCATCAATTCAGGGAACATTTCAATTGGGCACAAACAGACTGTCCTTTAAGGGCTTAAGGAAGGAACATGCCTACATCACAACCCACTGAAATGATTAAAGTAGGACAGTATCGAGTTATTGACCAATGCGTGTGCAAATATGTATTCTGTACAGGTTTTTTGGTAAGAGTCTCTGAGGTGCATTTACAATTTGGAAGTAGAGCATGCATTAAATTGTGATTTATGTTTACTAGAGTCTGCATGCGAGGTCCATAAATACATATTTTCAAAGAGTTTGTGAACAAATGTGCTGCTTTAAGATGATTGTGACAGGATGTTCTCAATGTTAGTTTCATACAGACCTGGCCTCTGTATAATTGACAGAATTTTTACACTCTTCTGATGTAAACATTAACGTTTTATATAATCAACTTACCTCTTAGCATGAATTTCACACTTTCCCTTTGCTGTAGTACTGTGTTATTCTCATATGCTCTTCCTCTTCCCAGATGTTTTCTGTTTTCATTGTCAGTGTTTGAAGTCTCTGCTGTTTTCTGGATGTTTTGGATAAGATTTTTCATGTAGGACTCATTCTCGTAAAGAGTAAGTGTTTTTGTCAAAGTGAAAATATTAAGAATTCATCAAAAAGTCGATTCAGGACTGAGGACATACCCGAGAGATCTCGTGAAAGATGTGTTGTAACGAATAAGCAAGCTGGAAAGTAAATTGCCCGCTGTGAGCTACAAACAAAC
Source organism: Enteromius unitaeniatus (assembly GCA_032359435.1). NCBI lineage: Eukaryota > Metazoa > Chordata > Actinopteri > Cypriniformes > Cyprinidae > Enteromius > Enteromius unitaeniatus. The sequence goes on from JAUMHI010000055.1 coordinate 13,414,382, forward strand.
AGAAGTAATTTGTTGTGTTATCAGTTTACCTGCACATTCTTCAATACAGATGTTGCAACATTCTGTGTATTTTTTTATTTTTCTCATTGGTTGTCAGATTTTTAAATATTCAGATAATAAACATTCAAGGATTGAATAATTGCCTGTGCAACCTAACAGAATGCAGACTGTATTTTTAGTAACCCTTTTTTTATTACTTGTATTTTGATTATATAAAGATTTGAATAAAAAGGTCTATGGTGCAGTCATGGCTCATGGTCCTTTCCCAGTCCTCTCCTGTGCTGTCTCTTGGTCTGATAAAATAAAAAAGAAGTCACGGTTGACTGAAAATCCCAACATCCCAAATTTAATCTCCAAATCACTTTTTGCAAGTCAGATAGTTTTTGCAAGACACTTTTTGCAAGAAAGATATGATTCCCAAATCCACCTTTCTAAAAACCACAGATTTAGAACAACATGAGAGCCAGAGAGTAAATGAAGCCGGAATTTTTGGGGTGAAGGGTCAGGTTACTGTATAGATGATATAGATATTCACTCAAAATTTGACTCAAAAGACCCACAGAGATCTTTTACCCCAACATAAGGTCATGCATTTCAATATATAATATTGAGTTGATTATCAAAAATGTAGTGACGCACTTGTGTCTTGCACTTTTCCAGTCATACATAAGGTTACTAACTTTATTTTGATGTTAAGTTCTAATCCTTGTTTGAAAGAAAACAGTAAAATGTAACCAGCTTCCCTTCTATTCGTATGTGTGTTGTCTCTGGCCCCCATTAGTTGGATTTAAAGGTTTAACCTCTATGTCAGAGAGCCACATCCTCTACTCACACCAGGCCTCATTCCTCCTATGGCACGTTAGTGTTTCTTTTCCCCTCCCACACATTTGTCCTAAGAGGGCAATTAAGGAAACAAACGTTTTTCCCCAGATTAGGCGGCTGCCAGCTTTGCATACTAATGTAATGCCAAGTGGTAACAAATAGTGAATGCTCTTAATTACAGGCACTATTTTCAATCAGAAAGTGCTCAATTTCCCAGGATGAGGTCACCATGGCAGGGGGGAAAACTCCATAACCTGAAAGAGTACAGAGACAGTCATCTTTATATGTATGTGTGGGTGTATGTTTCATAGAGAGGGACAGTGGGGGAGAGAGATGGTGAGAGATGAAAAAAGATGGAAGGGGGAAGGGGCCAGATTGAGAGACAGAGAGAGAGAGAAAGAGAAAGTGAATGAGAGCAATATAGGAGGAGTGTGAGTGAAAAACAGAAGGGTTAAAAAGAGAAAGAGCTCAAACAACATATGCAGATGCAAACCCTTTTATCGGCCCCGGGCTTCGCAGTGTGAGTACAGAATGTGATGTGTAGCACTACAATTACCTTTCAATCACGGACCAACTGCTTAATGTATGACTTATATGCAACATGGCACTCCACATCTAGCTGGAGATCAAAAGCCGCCTCCAGTCGAGTAATTTAACACAATTACAGATCTGCTACCACCTATAATGTAAAGGAAATCGGTAAAGCAATACCCTGACCACCATAAACTGTAATAGCTCAAGAAAGCTTACCACTGATAACCACATATATCTTCCTCCATTGTGAGAGATGAAATAATAATAAGCGTTAAAGAGATTTGTGCTGTAGTCTGTGAACGCGAGCTGTGATTGATGGACGTGTGGTGGGTTTTTAGCTGCAGGATTTCAATCGGAAAAGAGGTTAATACAGTGACATATGCTTTATTAATTCACAAGCAAGGATCCATGTATTATTACACATTTATTACAACCGGTTCAAAGAAGATGCACAGTCATTACATCCAGACATACTTGAAGTGCATGTTTGTTTAAAATTAAACAAGATGTTGTGATGACTTCCTTTCTGCTGGTACACACCTTAGAGGTCATACAGGTTTGACAGTAAATTATTTTACTTACTTAATTATTTGTATAATGTTTCTTCGATGATCTGATAACGGTGGATCAGTGTAACAGAGTCAATGACCGATGAATCCAGCGATCATTTTACAGTACATTTTCCCTGCATATCCACCAACAGAAAGGGGAAGAGTAATGACAGATAAAATCACTCACAGTAGGAAGGAATAAAAATGACTTCAAAGATGGATTTGCACAGATTGTTCTTTTTATTATCATTAACAGTAATGTGATACACATGCCTCCGGTGACCTTTTCACAGTATTACATATTCCCAGCTGACTCATTCATTAGTATGGCAGCGCAAACAGAAGGCAGAACTCAGCCATCCATCTAGAGCGTGAGCGAGAGAGATAGAGAAGCAGCGAGAGAGGAAAAGAGTGGTGTGCGCGTGTGTGTGCGCGCGTGTCATGCAAGAGCTCTTAGCCCTGGAGGTTGGAGGAAGAGGCACTAAAGCGTTTCATTTGTGATTTGGCACATCTGACAAGATTCATCCGTGGTTGATCATATGCCTTCAATGAATACATTTTCCAGAATCAATGGGAGAGTACTGTAGAGCGCAATCAAAGGCACATTAATTGTCTGCTATCAAGAGCTCCATTTGGAAAAAAAGAAGCCCATCTGTGCCTTTTGCATCTGGCTGACAGGAGGAACACATGGTCGTTTTATATGTCAACAGCTATTAGCGGTGCATTTCAGCTAAATGACAAATAAAATATAGCAATAGGTTAAAATAAAGCCTCGCTGCTTCATAAAGCCACAGCGAGGCACTGAACAGAAGCTCGGTCGACTGAGAGCTCGCACGGGACGCATGGATTTGCACTGTATATGCCAAGCAGATCAACTTTATGTACTTTTATTTCAGAGGCGCCAATTAAAAAGACGTACAACTTCGGTCCAAACTGGCAGGAAACTTATCAGGAGCACAGGCTAATGTGGTGGCTAGCGTGACTAACTGCAAAGCTCATTTCTTCTGCCGCGAATGAATTGTAAGCACTTTGTTTCCATGCCTTGGCCCCATGTTTACTCAATGAGATTTTACACTTGAATGGCACTTGGTCTCCTTTTCTCCACTGCAATATTTCCAGTCATGGCCCCATGTTCTCTCTTCCCCAGCTCCCAAAGCGTCCTATTTTAACAAGCCAATAAACTCCGGAATGGGTGACATACTAATAAAAATGTAAACTTCTGGATAGGTTACGGGTTACTGACAGTGTGTGAATGTATGTGTGCGCGTGTGTGAAAGAGGGAGAGAGACAGTGAGAAAGTGTGTGTGCGCGCGTGGCTCTATCCTGGTCAGATGCTTCATTTCGAGAGCAGTGGAACATACTCCTGAGCCTCCTGGTTGGATTTGTTGGAATGTGTGAGAGGGAGGATTTTAGCGCCATGAGCCCAACGCCAAAGAGATGCAGACTTCACGCCATCTGTCTCCCCCTTCACTCCTCTACTTGCCAAACTTGCCTTTTTTCTCTCTTTCTCTCTGTGTCTCTCATTGCGTCCCCTTTCATCCCTCATCACACAAGTAAGGGACATAGAAGGATCAAGTCGTCGACTGCAGGGCTCCGGCAGTTGAAGCGCTTCACAGCGATATTAAAAACCCCTCTGAGTTGTTCATTTTCATTAGTGGCCCGAGAAATGACATTTAATTAGACTGTATTAGCCTGTTCAGAGTATTGACAGCTGCATGAAAATAATTGCCTGTTCTTTCACCATATGACCAACATTTTGCTGAAGGGAGCCATAGTGTTCATATGGGAAACATTTTATGAATAAATATATGTTCCACAATAATTGGCTATCTACTGTCTGCTGAAATTAATCATAAAAAAGAAAGAAATAAGCTGACTGAATTATCATTTGAATTAAAGGCCTAGTTCATTCAAAAATGACAATTCCCCCATCATGCTTCAAAACTGTAGCACTTTCTTTGTTCGGATGAACACAAAAAATGTACAATGCATTAAATGTTTTTGTTTGCCATTGACTTTAATGACCATTCTAAATTTATCCTTTTGTGTTCAGCAGAAGAAAGAAACTGCTAATAATATGAACAGAATTTCAATCTCATTACTATTTGAGGAATTACTGCATTTTAAGAGGCCCATTTATAGTGAAAACATGAATTTTTTGTACGTTTTGTAAGTTTGTACGTTTGGTATTACGATATGCCTATAAACAGCTAAGACGCTTCCTCTGCATCCAGTGACTGGAAGCAAAATCCCAGCTAGTACAATCCACACATTAGGCTTGCTCACATGCGTAAAGAGATGTGGAATCAGTGTTGCCTCATTAAAACCAGACCAGATCCTCTCATCAGATGAAGCAAAGTGCTCTGATGGGCTTGACCTCTGGCCCTCTCCCCATGTGGGCTGCTGGGCCGAGGCAGAGCCAGCTCATACCCTTCCCGGGTCCCAGTCAGCATACCCAGCCAGCTGAAGGAAGAAGAGGCAGTGGTGGCCCAGGCGGCCCATGACCCTCGCTGAGCTCCAGGTGGCAGCGAGACAAGCAGGGGGCCTTTGATGCCGACCTCCGGTCATTCTGCTCGAATGGATCTTACCATTGATCTGGCCTGCCATGGTAGGGAGGGGTGCCAGGTGCCCCCGGTGCGGTAGAGGATGAAGCACAAGCTGGAGTAGCGCTGGAGGTATGCTGACCCTGCGGTTCAGCAAGGCCAGATTTCAGCAGCCAAACTGGAATGCCTGCCTCGTGGCAGACAGACAAGGAAGAGCTGGTGGATCAAGAGGGATAAAGTATTTAATGTCTTCTGCAACTAGAGCCGCTACTCTGCAATTTTATGTTATACTTATCTTACACAGGTATTAAAGATGTCATCGAACATTAAGCAATAGAGGGTGTGTGTGTGTGGGAGGGGGCGGGGGGTCTTATAATTGTAGCCCAAAATAAACCTCTGTCTTCATTTACTTGTGTTTTTCCAAATTTGTGTTCTTCAAAACATTCTTCAAATATATTTTCTTTTGCCTTCTGCATAACTAAGACAGACATGTAAGTGCGATAAGTACACTGAAGAAACTAACAGTTTGACAGTAGCATTCAACATTCATAGTATTTAGTCAATGGCTTCTTTCCCATACTATAAAAGTCAAAACTAACATTCTTCAAAATATCTTCTTTTGTGCTCAAAAGAAGAAACACACTCATACAGGTTTGGAACAACATAATGATTTTCATTTTTGGGTGAACCGTCCCTTTAATACAATGTGATTGTATATTTATAATGTTTAAAAAGAAAGTTTATCCTCTCATATATAAAATTTAATTATACAACCACATGGAAACACACAAACATAGAGACAAAACAGTTGTCTAACATAAAACAAACTGTAAAGAAAACAGAAAAAATGCATGCAAATATTTTCCCCTATGCAGTCTGTGCTACATCTTCAGGAGACATGTCACCTGTGTTCTTTAACCCCCTTTTTGCCCCCTCATCTAGTAGTCTATATGCCCTCTAATCACTAGTCCATAAACACAGTCCCGAAGACCTGCATTAAAGACTGAGAAGAGAGTGAGAGAAAACAGAATCCAAAGAGTCAGAGGTAGCCTCTGTGGTATTATTAATAAGGCATTAAAAAAAAGAGAGCACTTCAAAGCATACAGGAGCCATGCTATCGTACATGAAAGTAACATAGTATGGCTTAATGTCTCCTAAGGCGTCTTATGGTGATGCAGCTTTGATTTGAAATGCATTGTGTAGCAAATGGATTTGCACTAGTGGAGAGTGAGGACGCTGTGTGGGAACATGCCATAATTTAAAACCTGACCTCACAAGCTCTTCAAAGCATTCGTGAGTGAAGATGTTTGGAACTCGATGATGGGGTTTCACTACATAAACAAGACCTGACCACACTCGGAGGTTCCAGTGTTGTTGTTGTTACAATTTTTTTTCCCTTTTTTCTGAGTACACATTCCCTGTAGGAAATAGCCGTATGGACCGAGGAGAAGCTGAATGGTATTTACGAGGAGAATACAAGCCTGAGGAGATCATTAAGAATTTTTAGCATTTTTTTTTACAGTTAAAATCATTAACCACCCAAAATCAAACCTCTGCCTTAGCCTCAGTCTTAGCAGAATAGAAAGGCTCTGGGATGCTACAGCACCGCATGCTGTTCTGACAGAGGATGTCTTAATCACTGAGGATAATCAGGCTTATTTAGCTGCTGAGAATTACGGGCAGAAATTTTAAATGATAAGCAAATGAGGCCGTTGAAAAGCCATGTCAAGGAGGTGGCGCAGCCGATTAGCCTGCTTGCGCTTTTCAGCATGGACAACGCCCTGGAGTATAGGGTCATTCTTCCAATAGGACTCAACTGCTGGTTGACAATACTAAATGTTCCCACCTTGCCTCTTGGAAACAAGACGCTTACAGACGGATTGGGGGTGGGAATTCTGTCTCACGTTTGCTTCCCCTGGCAAATGACACACTTCATGGTTAAAAAATGTTGGGTCCCTGAACAGACTTCACAGTTATATAAATAAAATGTGTGGCATAGGAACAAAAATGGTCATACTTAATCCCACTTTGAACCCCAATTAGGGAACTGATGAAAGCTTTCCCACCCCCATGCCTTCTGTATCATAATTGTTTTTTTTTTCCTAAAATGCCATGTACACTGTCACGTACATAAATGACCTTTCACATATTTGTTTATGAAAAACGATAGGACTCCCGATGGCCTCGCACGTCACCTTAAACAACACGAGAAGAAAACACGAAGCACTACCATTCACTGACAGAATGAGAAATGTGACTCGCTCAGATGCAAAGGGTTTATCAAGTCCGTATGGCTTTTTCAAAGACAAAAATTAAATTTTCAGACAATAGTATTTAGATATAATAACAAGTAACAGATTCAGGCATCACACTAACCACAAAGACCAAGAGCGACATTAAAGTAACCTAAATGACTGTTGTCTGTCATAAATAGAAACATCAGTTACAGCAAATTACACCAAAACAATGAAGAGTTTGTTTTGAGTCTTCCTTTTCATCCCGTATATTGTGATTCCTTTAGTTTTATTTCCCTTGTAAACTTAACTCTGTGGGATGCTATAATATTCTATAGCCTACAGATATTGTTCTTGATATCCCTGCTTTTGTTTACTTGCGTTGTCGAAACACACTATTTTTTTTTTTTTCACACCACAGGACATACCAGCAAAGCATTATTTCTCTGTGAGCATAAACTTCAAAAATGTTTTCAATACACATTTCACTTTATGTAAAATTCTAAATAAGACAGCTCTGTGGGTGCCCCATGACCCTGAAAATCCACTGCAGCTCTATTATTTGTCTAGCGAGCTGCGGGCGTCCCAAGTTTCTTAGGAGATAAGCAGTCCTGGCTCTATCAAAAAATACAAAGCTTAATGTGTCAGAGAAGGATAAGGAAAAAAGCAAAATGAGGAGATTTGCGCAAATCAAACTGACTAAGACAGAGAAATGAGGTAGAAAAACAGGATAAAAGGAGACGGTAACGCTTGCAAGTAACCCTAATAACACCATGTTTAGTTGTAGGGTAAAACATACCATCCTGTGTATCCAAAGCAATAAAATCATTTCTTTGTGCACTTCACTCAAGTTAACACTTTTTAAAGCATATTGTCAAACCTGACCAAAAAACAATGTGCTGATTCAATGAAACGCTTGGACATGGGCGATTAAAAGGGGTGCTAGCTTTTCGGGGCAGATGAAAATTGGGGTTTTCGAGGGCTTTGGGAACAGGGAGGGCGATAGGAGGAGGGGGAAATGAAAGGAAAATGCCAGTAGTGCCCACTCAGCTATTTTCCCAGTCAAGATCAAAGACAGCGATGGACTGGCCGCACCGCGGGAAACTTGAAATGTGCCCTGCCTTTGTTTGCTGTTGCTAGGAGACTTCGAGACAGCCAAAAGTGTTTTCAGAAAGCTACAGGATCAAAAACACGTCAAATATATATTTTAAGACTGTCATGTTTGAGACTGAGCATTGCAGTTTAACAAGCCATTCAGCAAGCACAATAAATACTGATTTAACTAAATAACGTGTATTGATCATAAGAAGAAGCAGTCGTTCTCTCTCCTCTCACATTTTAAAAACAGAAAAAGCTGGAAAAGTGGCACTCGGGAGTTCAGTTTTGCCTTTTTTTTCTCCATATGTATGTAACCTATCCTGAGCTAGTAATACCTTCAGAGCTTACACTATAGTTTTATGTTGGCTTTTGTGTGCAAGAGAGAGCGAGAGCAAGAGCGAGAGAGGGAGATTAATCATCAGAGCATGTATATTTCCTCCACTTAAGCAACAATTCCATTAATGGGTGTCTTGAGTGCGTGTTACTGGGAGCTCATTAGCCATTATTAGTCTAACACTCAAATAAATGTCAGAATGTGCTGAGCAAGAGCTGCTGGTAATAGGCCCTGGGTATTATCAAGACTGCTCATTTAGAAATGTGTGTCATATCTGATAAAGAAAATTGTGAACTGCAGTGTGGTGATCATGAACTCCTTTTATACTTACTATACGTGGAGTAATTAAGGCTGTGCAGGTTCAGTCTGACGCCATCTTGAGTGTGGCCAGCTAAGTGCTCAAGGCCCATTGAAATAACTAGATTGGCTCATGAAGAATAAATAGCCAAGTAAGCGTACTGTATGCATCTAAATCCTTGCAGTTACTTAACCTGAATATATGAGAATGCTGAGCCCAGACTCGCACAAGTGGGAAGGAATTCTATTCTGTCTCTGGACAGCATCCATGCCCTTGAATGAGGCAGTGTACCTAGGACACAGCTCACCAATCCTCTTGCACAACATCACACCCCACCCAACTGAACTTGAACTTACTTTGCTCACTATAAATCACCCGTATTAATTTTGATGTCTTGCTTTACGCTGTCAGGTAACGCACATTTCTAACACAATTGTTGCATTTTATTAGCATCAATTCCCGTACATATGTGCTGAAGTCATATTTAGCGATTCAAGTAAATAGGTCTGGATTAAAACTTATAGTCTAAAAAATGTGAAATATGGACCAAATGCCCATAATGTAGCATGCCACTTGGACCATATGTAATAATGCATATGCACTTTTCTTGCTATGTTTCATGAACTATGTAAAATGAGCTTTTCATAACCCTATATTAATCATAATCTTAATTATAGATGGCTCATGCACTCCAGATCCCTAGTACCACCATTTATTTTCACATTGAACTAAATCTGTACAAATAAATCATGTTTGGATTACTTTAATAAAAAGGCTAGAAAATATAGGTGTAATAAATGCATTTGATTAAATTTGCTACATATAGACTATGTAGAGCGCCAACCATGAGGAAACATCATACATTTATATGGCTCAGTTGGTGGCGCTAAAATATTCAAATCTTTTTTTTGTATACCCTTTATAATACACTGTAAAACATGGCTGTGATTTTAACGGTAAAAAACTGTGGAAATGCTACGGTAAAAACCTGGTAAATGGTTAATGGTAATTCCTGTTAAATTTACAGGGAAACACCGTAAACTGACATTGCCAGAATTCTCTGCATTGCATTTTACATTTTTGGCATTGCATTTGAAATAACTCTGTTTCTTCTTAGCTTTTATGTATCAGTTATGTTTATTGGGGTTGTATGTTACATGTAATGTTGTTAAATGAATATTTATTGCACATTTCAGTTTAATAATTCTTACCATGATTTAGTGTTTGGTGTGAATGACACTGATCACCTTCTATAGATGTTACTATTTAAAGCTACTTGTGATGAGCCTTGGTTCATCATGTGACTTTCTCATCATCACCTGCATTTGGTGCTTATCAGTGTATTTCTAAGGTACGAAATACATTTCACTACTATAATAGGTTGGCATATTAACATTTGATCAGGTATTACAGTTTATCAATAGAAATTATGGTATTAAACTGTAAGTTCAACATAAAACCATTAAACAAAAAAATGCTGTTACCGTATTTTTCACGGTTTTATTCTGGCAACCACAGCTGCCGTTTTTTTACCGTAAAATTTTACAGAATTTTTTTAAAGTGTACAGATTGTTTCAAGCAGCTTTACATGCACCACATTTGCATATTTTTAAATGGCCACCATCAGCCAATCAAATTTCAGCAGCCCAATTAGATGTCTAAAAAAAAAAAATTCATCGCGCTTGGACAGAAGGCGGCGATATAGTGGTAAAACGCCTAAGCTACGATAAATTATTTTTTATGTGATGCAGTTGTAGGCTAAATATAGTACATAGAACAGTTTTATTGTTTTAGACAATAAATGAGTAAGGACTAAAAGGATTTTTGTACTTGGACCCCGATAATTGCAGCTTACAATTTTATCTGTTATTGTTCACATGAGCGCAGTTGATGTATTAAGGTTGTAGAATCGACGTTTTACTTAATGGAAGAAACAACAGTGTGAGCGCCATGAGAGTCCAGCCGAGAGTGACCTTCATGTCTGGAACGATTAAGATTAGAATCGTGCAGCGTCTGCCTCTTGTTTTCAAGAGCTTGAGCCAACTGGCACAGGCCGAGTGTTCTCTCCCAGCTCTCCGTCTGCCGCAGCGACAATGACAACCAGTTACCGCATGGCGTGCAAAGATGACAAAAATACTTTCACGCCAAGGGATTTTATTCTGTCCAGGCAAACATCACGCGATTACCGAGAGCCGTCCACTCTTGTTCAAAAGAACTGTTTTTAACGTTTAAGTAACGGTGCAATGTTTTTGATCGGAGAGATTTCTGTCGATCTTCGATTTTACAACATAAACCAATTTATTTGAGCGCGTGAGTATACTGGTACTGATTTGAGATCATCTTAGCGTTCAGAGTCCAGAACATTTGTATGTGAACTGCAGAAGTTGTTTAATATGCTGCTACTGTTGTCCGACGTGTATGCTGTTGCCACCGGCGCTGAAGTCTCAGCGGAGAACATCTTACTGAAAAGCAAAAGCTATGCTCCGTTTGTTTACAATTTTTTTTCTCCGCGTCATTTCATGGCTGTCTCTTTCTACCCAGCGTTTAGTCTCAATAGGATAGAGCCTGTTCTGCTTCACGCACTTTAGTCTGGATCCTCCCCAGTGTGACATCATCTGTTGTACTTTAAGGGTTTCTAGTGCCACCTCTCAACAGCAACATCACTCACCTGGAATACCCGCCAAGAGACGTTCAGAAAGCACTGGTGCTCTGGTAACAACACAATAAATCATTCAGAATAACAAAATGAGAGTAGAAATATGTTTTTTTTTCTTCTTTCTTTCTCTCTTTCTGTAAATCGAACTATTCAATATGTCGTTTACTTGCAAATACATTTAAGAACATGCATGCTACCCTCTAAAACCATTTTAGAATTTACTAATTATTTTCTAATTATTATATAGCCTAGATTAATTAGGCTCATATTAATTGACATATTGATACATTTTAAAATAGTGTTTCAAGAGGGGAAAAAAATAGAATAACTAAAGCTGTTATGAAGTCAAAACTGAGAAAAACTAAAGAAACCATGACCATTTTATAGGACGTTATGTAAATATATATAGTTTAATACGTTTAATGTAAATATATATAGATTTGAGCCCAAAGCTACTGTTAATGGGTTTTGTTTTTCTTCTTGCAAATAGCTCCATTTAAAACCTATGAAACTACAGACATGACAAAGAAAGCACATTTTTACAGAAAACCAGACGTTCCCTCATATACTAATTATACTACATATTATATTGCATCAACAAAATAAGTATTCGGCTTAATCAGTACCTTAAATAAAATGGGCGTTTTTACACCTGGTCAACAGCAGATTCCTTCTATTATGCGACGGGTCCAGTATGATAAACTGATTAAATTGAAAGAACTCAAGTGCGTGGAAATTAAGGACGAAGTGCTGTTTAATTCACAATAATTAGAGAGAGGGGAAAACTTTGTGCCGAGCACAACTGGTTTATTTTTTCCAGCGTGTGACCGCTGTCTGAACCCTGAACCCCGTGGTGACAATAAAATGTTTCGGTTCTGCGGAATTCCATAAAAGCTCAAACGTTTATAACGTTGCGAGGCAAAAGGTGGTGGAAGAGAGAAAGATTTAGTAATGGTAATTAAGAGATGGGATTCTTGACTGAAAGGTCACTGAGGCCAGAGTTACTTCATCTCAGGGCACCGTCGTGGGTTAATCATTGGAGGCTGTATGAACGCAGAGAAATAAACGTCGCATGTAGGAGAATATTTTCTTGAACTACGCTAAGATGGCGGAAAGTTAACTCTCATTGCGTGAATGGTATAGAGAGCAATGCTTAATATATAACATCTTGGCATAGTCAAAATAAAGTAGGTTGACTATATGATAGCCTGCGTATTTTCGGTCCTCCAACCAGTTCAGATGCGTTTTTTTTATATATATATAAGGCTAGCCTATTAAAGGCGTAAAGCTTTGTAGACTCAAGTGCGGCTGACGTCACAGCCTGAGAGTCACCCGCCGTGTGTACGCGTCTCTAAGTAAGGACTTATCTACAAAAAAAAGTTCTGGCCGACAATGTGGGTGGACAGGGCGTGAAACTACTATCATCATCAGTTTTGAATGAAAGAAAGAAAACATATATACAACAAAAAGGGAGGCTCATTCCAATTCAGCTGCGTTGTTAGGACAACGAGAACCATCCCTCAGATGATTAGTTCCACTTCAAAAGAATTTACTTTCCGGCGGTGAAAACGTCCCCCTTTTGTGTCTGTACACAGAGTTTTCACTCGCAAAAAGACAACGACTAGTATGTTTAGTCAGTCTGTTTATTTTTTCTTCTGTTCACAGTACAATTGTATTAAATAAATAGAGGAGTCACCACAATGGCAGAGAAGTTCATAAACATGTATGGAAGCTTTAGCAATCTTTTGTAGTCAAAGCACAACGCACTGGTCACATTCAAGTTGGGAAGGGAAGGCAACAATACTAGCTAAAGCAACAAGCTTTCCATGTACAGAAGTTTGGTCTTCAAGAATTTATATTCATGGCAGGACAATCCAATAATTAATCGATACTTATAAAAGATGAGGACTTTTCGTCAGAATGTAGGCCTGTATGAAAATGCATGAAAAATATAAAACACAGCAAAACAATCAATAGAGCTTGAGTCAGGTTTGCTTTCATCTCAAAGCAATGTCAATAGCAACTGAAGTTTGTGTGGGCAAACTACAGAAACAAGCCATCTGACTCCGAAATAGACTGCAGAGTGCGGCAAAGGTTGATATCACGATAGAGTTACAGGTCACTCTCACAGAATCCTCTTTAAATCTATCACAGCTTGCATCCCTGTCATGATATCATTTGACACTGTTCATTTGCCCGTTGACCCACATCAAAGTGCACTTCCCTCAGTAAATGTGTCCACTTAACTAAGTATAGCTGTCTCACTCTAAGCTTGGAGTACAGCAAGTTGAGAGGACAGTATAGAGGCATTTGAGTGGGGTGCCAACAGGGGGCCTACATCTCAACGAGTTTGCATTAAAGGAATATAGGAATAGTTCACCTAAAAATGAAAATTCTGTCATTTCTTCAAGTAGTTCCAAACCTGCATGAATTTCTTTGTTCTGCTGAACACAAAGGAATATATTTTAAAGAAAGAAAGTTTATAACCAGGCTGATTTGGGTCACCGTTGACTTCTATTATAGTAGGGGAAAAAATACTATGGAAGTCAATGGTGACCCAAAACATGGCTGGTTATAAACTTTCTTCAAAATATCTTCCTTTGTGTTCGGCAGCTCTGAATGTGTCTGACTAACTGTAATTAATTGAATTTCCAATTTGAATTTATAACTTCATATAACATTTCCTGTCTGTAATAAAAATCCTTTTATACAATATCTCAGAGAAATGTTTTCTTTCTCTCTCTGGTTTGTAAAACATTCAGCAGGTTTTAGCCTATAAAAATATTTAATAAAGAGCATGCAGAACATGCAGAGTTTGCTGTATCCTCTCTGAATAAACAACCAAAACATAGACTGGAATAATATAGTGGTTAATAAACTATTTTAATCATATTACATATTTAAAATTTTCCACACTGGGAGGGACAAATGGTAATTAACTTCCTAAAAATTAATATTTGGAAAAGAGCCTGTGCAGACTGGTAATATGGCCTGATAGGCCTATAATTAAATAACTTGACCTTACTAATATTATGACTCCACATCAAAAACTGACAGTTTATCATCCTATTGTTATCACTGTCATTTACAATGAAGAATGCTTCATGTCGAACCTTCATGTATGTCTGGTGTTATACACAAATATAATTAAGGAAAGTGGTATTGTTTAGCCACTTTATCGGAAGTCCAACAGTATATTTTCATTGACTTTTACATACAAATACACAACAAGAAATCCAAGATCAAAAGAGAGTGAAGTGCACATAAATAAATATAATTACATGTACATGCTTCTTTCATCTATGCAATTAAAGGCTGAAATTTAATCCAAATAGTATTGCGTGTTTTGATATATCATCATACGCTCTTGCCTTCTAATCAACACAGCATATTAATATGTTCGTTGCACATGAATTCTCAGTTTGAATATCAGCGAACTGCTACTCATCGATACCAAAGAGCTACTCAAGGTACAAGGTTCCTCACATAGCTTGGAGGACTAGTTGACATGTATGAGAAACCTGAAGGACAGCGTAAAGCTCTCAACCAGATCCTCCCTACAAATGGGTGCTAGATTTTTAGGAAGGCAGAGGATGTTTTTAGGATGAAAAATGCCAATTAGCATACATCAAATTCTGTTTCTCTTAAAAAGTCACTTGTAAATGCATTATTTCACAATCTGATCTCCATGCATACATCACCGCTTTCTTTGGTTTTGTTATCAGGACTCCCAGGGCAACTAGGCCTATACGTGATCAAATATGAGAGAAGCAAAATGAGAGGCTAATGGTTTCATTTGGAAAATACACAGGGCCAGGTCTAAAAGTAGAGCACCTCATGTAAAACTAATAATAGTGTCTAGTACTGTATGTGTTGCAGCCTTCCTAAAAAAATGTGTATTTTACATCGTAGATCTAATATGTGGGTCACTAGGATTTCAGAGAGGGGGGAAAACAAACAAAACAGGAAATAAAAATAAAGGAAAAATATGCAGTGCTGAGTAAAGATCTAAGGAGCCCAGTTGCTATTAAGGAAATTATTTGGGGAAAATAACTGCTCTGAAGATTAATTAACAGAGTTAGTTTCACCCGATTGAAAGGGAATATGGCCCCGCAAAAGCAGACCTAATTATATCCAGCTCTTTTAGGCATTGTAAACAAAAATGCCACTGACTTGTTCAGAAGGCAGAGTAAAATGATAAACAAACCTATTATAGAGTTTATCAATATACTTAGTATCCAAAATCACTGGGTATTTTATTCAGAAAGATGATTATAATAGTGATATCTGGTTGGAACATGTACATGCAAGTTTTATGGGTATATAAAACGCATTTCGGACCATAATGGCTATGTGGTTAATCGTTCAACTGGTTTAAAATATCTCTTGACCTTTAACTCACTGGAGTTGCTAAGGTGGTGAGTATGGAGTCCTAACAAGCAGTAATTGTAGCGATAAAAGCCATGCAGCAAAAATCATGCAGCACTTAAATTCTCACATGGGTAAAGGTTCACAAAAGCCCACCTTTACTCGCTCCGGGCCCCTCCCTCCAGAAACCGCTCCACCAATCTCAATGTGAGACTGCAGTGACCTGATATCTTACAAGCCAAAGGGGATTTGTGCTGCCTTCACATCATGGCATACATTTTCATGAGACATGGCTTTTTTATTCTTTTAGCAGAATTTTTTGAACCCCTTCAGATATAAAATGAAATTACATAACTAACACTTTAACTGGAGGCGGGGTGGGGGGTAATAAATTGTTACATTTACAACAGCTGTAATGCACGTTTATGCTAATGCAGGAGATATGGAGGATAAGCAGTGACAGATGTGTTTATTATCTTGTTTCTTTTCCTCTCTAATGTAGGGCTTTAGTAATACATTTTCGATCCATTCATGTGCACAGATTTTTTGTTCCCCAAGCCAATCAATACATGTAAACCAGGATTTATTTCGCTTCATCCAGTGAATGATAGTAACTCTACATCTGTTTTAAAATAGTCTGTGATTCAAGACACAATCCAAAATGACCTTCATACATAAAGCTGTCCATGCAATTTGTGAAGTCTAAACATCATCTGACCAACACTAAAATCAAAGACGAATCCTGCAAAGCCGATATGATAAGCCTAACGGATCCAGACACTAGACTCAATTAATGACACCCATATTTATCTGTTTTGGTAAGCTAAGTGTGTGTTACCCAGTCTGACCAAGTCGGTCAACTGGTTGGTTTTAAAATATCTATGGCTTCCTTGTTGGTGCTATTGTACCAAGCATATTTTGTAGCAGAGGTAGGCTGAAGTAAAGCTCTTTTTTTTCCCCGCCTCACTCTTCCATCTAGTTCTGCACCCTAGAGTGACGGGTCAGCACCAAACCAAATCCGATTTGTCCCAACCATTAATGTCACGGCCTTTAAGCTACATATCATCACAGAGAGTATGCTTGCTCAATCTGTAATTGAAATAGCTTGGGGAGAAACGCTGAGCCCCGGTTGGCCCCCTGAGCCTGCTTTATCCACTTCACCATCCATCACTGTTCACTATGGCCTCAAGGTGCTGGTGTAATGCTGTGAGGTTAACAGTGAGATCAACTTAAAGACGTGCATGCGCTCGTTTCCCTTTACCTGCACCCGCACGTGCGACACACACATCAGCTAAAAACACATATATATGGAAGCTGTGTCAGGTATAACTTCGGTTCATTTCTTGTGCTAGTTTGAAAGCGTTAATTGTTGCAGGCTCAGAGGAAGGCTAAACTTCAGTTGGGGAAGTGATCAGAAGGCCCATCTCTCCTTTAGATGTTGAGTTCACAGGATTGATTACACAGACCTCTTGTGATGCATCCGTCTACAGATGAAATTAAACACCCACTATTACACACTACTTTGAAACACCCTGGACCCTGATCAATGTGATTCCAGATTCAAAAGCACACTATAAAAGACAATGCATTTCATTAAAAATTCAAATGCGATATTTTGAGACAGCCCACTAATGGAAAACGATTGTGCTGAGGGAACCAAAAAGACAACGTTCATTCTAGGTCTGTGGGTCTCTTAAGTCCAAAGGAAGCTTGCTGCTCAAACATTTGAGATCAAAGCAACTTTTTACAAGCGTTCAAGATGGATTTTGTATTGCGGGTGGAAGTAGTACAAAAAAAAAAACCTAATTTGGACTTTAAAAATGGAATGAAAAACGAAAACTGTCTTTGTTAAGGCTATGACACTGCAGGAGCGGATAAATAAGCCCCACTGTGTCTTTTTAAGCATGTTCAGCTGGCCTCTCACATACGTGAAGGCTGCCAAAAATGCCCTTGCCAAGACGTGGAGGACACAGTACGTGCTCTCCAAGTAGATCTTTACCGAAAAGGATCTGGAAGCAACATCAGAATAATTGGGTGATGGCCATGGTCACCCTTCTGAAAGCATACACTGGTGCTCAGTGTCAGGGGCATCCTCAAAGTCGCCCCCTTTCAAATGGGGCAAATCCACAACACTTGCTAAAGTGGATTTAGTGACTAATGGTAGGAGAATTGTTCTCTTTGTTCTTCCCCCACTGGAACACACGGCGTGTTGTGACCATGTTACATAAGTATACATAATAGTATACATAAGTATACTATTGCATACACCTGCAAGCCGATTGGCTGAGCGAAGATCTTTACTGTCTTCCCTGCTGCCCTAAGATGCCTTCATCAGAGAAATGTCTTATGTAAGGCATGGATAATGGATGAAAAAGAGGGTGCAAAAAAAGACTTGTCAAAGAAATGTCCATTGGGGTGAATTGCAATCCTAAAAATGCATCAAAAGACAGAAATGCATCAGATATTGGGCTGGGCGGAGCTTCCTCCTACTCCCAAACCGCAACTGTGCTGAATGGAAAAGCCCCATAGCAAAAGCCCCGCACTAGCCTCATTTTGGTGGACTTGCTGAGGTTTGACAAGAGAATGGAATGTCCGGCAAGTGAATAGATGGGTATTTAATAAGCTGTGGTACCAGCTGAGCTACACAGGGGGCTGGCACCACCACCACTGATTCAAGAACACTGCACTGCGAATGAAGACAGAAAGAAAACCAACCAACCAATCAACTGACAGCACCGCTAGTGGTGCGAATCTAAAAGCTCAAATGCAATTTTTTTTATGCAAAAATCTATCATAATTGACTATATTTTACACAAAGATTCTCCCACAATTAAAAGAATAGTTTACCCAAAAATAAAAACATCAAGATGTTTCTATTCAACATCAATGGCAACTTTCAATGAATGGATGAAAATCTAGAGATGGAACATTGTTTAAAAAAAATCTTTTGTTTCGCATATGAAATTCACTTGGAATGACATGAAGACACGAGTCCATGATTTTCTTAACATGTTGTAATTGTCAAGTTAGCACTTAAGCATATCTAAATGAAACAACAGAGACAAATTATCTCACAGAGACTCACAGGACGCTTGACAACAGAAAACACAACACTGTCTCCGAGTTCCGCGTCTTGCACGACTCTCACGTTTCATGTTTTTGATAGCCTCATTACAGCCTCACCTCTAAAATCAATTTGCCTGTGTCTGTAGCATCACTCTCATTACACACTGGGTAAGCAGGAAAAGCGTGTGCGCATGTGTGTGTGTGTGTGTGCGCCAAAACCCTCAAAGCCGGTTTGGAAAGACATAAATGAAAGCAAGACTAAGAAGAAAACACAGGATGACTAAAAACGGCAGTGAGTATGAGTGGACGATGGCAGCTCTGTATACGATCTGAAGGACGGAAGATCAAATATGGTGAGTTTTGTGATTTGAGATTCATGAAACATTGTGGCACCCACCTGCCACAGGACCACACTGCTGCACAGATTAAGGGGCCGGTATAAGGGAGTCATGGGAGAAGAGGGTAGCCAGGAGCACAGGCAGAGCAGCAGATGAGAGAGTGAAAAAGTGGGCTGCTATATACAGGAGGGGGTTGGGATGAAAAGAAGCCCAAGTCAGGGAGCACCAACACCACTGGCTTGACCTGGGGACGACTGGAAAAGGCAGGAATCCAATTAAAATCACACCCCATCGGCCTGCACAGCCACCACCCCCTCACCAGGCTGACGCAACTTCACACTGCTCCTGCTAGATGTGTCATTTTGAGCAGGTGGAACGCAGCAGACACTGTGATCATATAGTCCTGGTCACACTTTGAGGATGCATTGGCAAAAAAGTCTAAGAGACACTATCTGTAGAAAGAAAGTATAGATTAAGTGCGTAAATGCATGAAAAAAAAAGTTGAATATGTTACAAGCTGTCGCATGTTATAGACAAAAATGCGAACTAACCTACGCCATACATCCTTGTTGCTAGGCAGAAAACACTCGTGAACAAGCATTAAAGAGAGACAGCGAAGCATCATCTCATGCAGGGTAAAATAACCAAATTAAAAAATCAGCTAAAGTGTGTGCTCATCCAGATACTCATGAGGAAATGCCATTTTTCTACTATTGGCACAGGAAAGTCACAATATTTTCAGCAAAGATAAAAGAACCGGCTTTAAAAGGAGTTTAGGAAAGAATCTAAATTCTGGCTGATCAAAATGCACACCACCACTGCACTAGCAAAACCGAGCAAATATGGAACAGACTAAACACAGTCACCTATTCAGGGATGTTTTTATACATAAATCCTCGTGAAGGTTGCTTTCAGAGAGTAAATCTAGGATGCAGTAAAACGAAAACCAAGGAGTTTACAAAAACATACAAATGTAAGCTTGCTGGAATTTACTGTACATTTAGAAATCAGATCATATGTATGCTTATAGGATTGCATGAAGGTAAAAATGAAGCTACGTAATAGTTATGCCACGGTTCACTACAAATATTATTTTACATGCTATCACATTACACACATATGCATTTCAACCTAAACAAAACCGCACATTAACACTGTAAAATTACAGGATTTCTAAAGAAAGTCAGTATCTGCTAATACTACAAGGTTATTAAATAATTGTACGATAATGAGTCTTCAAGTATGATTTTGCCATTTGATATCAATCACAGGATAGTTTGAGGATCAGAGAAATCAAAACAGTCTAATATTTTCAAATTTTCTATTACCAGCAACACTACACCTAAATAAAATCATTGACACAAACAACAAAAAACTTTAATGTGATTAATATGTTAAGTAGTTATATTGCTTTATATATGTAACAAAACTAATTAAAACATATTTTATTGTTTTCATATACATTTCTTGTCTAATATTGTTGTCATTTAAATGACAATATTTTTGTATATATATTAAAATCATACACACTACACATTATTTATCCTGGAAAGTAATATTCTAAACAAGTCAAGCATGGAAAATATTTTCTTTCTATTGCAGTTTACTCATAACGTGATTTAACATATTTGTGTTGTGAGTAGTATCATATTTTTATAGAAGAAAAAAACAGTATCTACCTTAACAAATAAGACAGGATCAGATTAGATGAATTATGTTTTTAAGCATTTAACACACCCCACTATGCAAGTGTCTCTGTGTTAAACATCCTCTCTAATGATTATACAAAGAAACTGCTCAGCTCAGTCAACCAAAGAACAGAAACATGGCTAATTCTATTGCAAATTTCTACATATTTCCTCAAAACAAGACACAAACGTGCTTGCCTAGCATCAGACTGTCACAAATAAACTTCCTGTGTTCCTTTTTTATTATTACTTTCTGCTGCTCAATGACCCAGCAGTGGTTAAAATAGAAATAGAAAGTATTTCTTGTAATGGTCACACTTACAACAACGTCCTTTGAAATCACCGCATCAATCCAGCATTAATGGTGGGAGTTTTTTTTTACTTTTGCCATATGATCTTTGTAAAGTTTTTCTCGATTGCTAAATGAATGAACCGAAAGTCAAAAAGCCTTGGTAGCCTCTTTTTTTCTATGGTCTCTTTCAAGCCCTAAATTGTCAAAATAAATAAATGAATCAATAAATAATACAGGCCCACTGTATTATTGCTCACCGATATTTCACCAGTTTCTCTTCATACGTAAGTAGTGATGATTTCGGCACCATCTTTGACGGTGGGAACTGGACTCTTAAACTATGAATGAAATGCATTATTGCAATAACCAACAAGGAAAAAAAGAAAGAAATCTTATAAAATGCTATGCATCCTGGTCATTAATGTTAGCTACTTTACAGCACAGTGTGTTAGAAAGGCTTGCATTACAAATTGTGAAAAACTACCCTACAATGCCCAACCACTTCACAACACCACAAACACCAAAAGAAATCTTGGCAAATCTGACTGTATAACAAGACAGTTGATTCAACAGTAGCCCACTACCAAAGGCTTCAAACATAATTTTTCAGTGTTCATTTTTTTCAAAATATGGAATCAATTCAAAACATTGGGGACAAAAACAAACTAAGGAAACTGAAGACAAAACATGCCATTAGCGGTTTCATTAATCAACCAGCTTGCTACAAGAGCTGAGGACCTCAAGATTCTAATTTAGCATTCATTGTGTGGTACCTTCTGCTTTAACCTAACATTTCATTCACCACCACCAAAGTTTTCAGTTGTAGGCTGCCATTTGGTTCTTGATAACAGAAGTGAAATTACAGCAGATCTGTACTTGACGGAACAGGATTTGAGCTCATTGTCAGTTCTTGTATGATAATAAAATGCTCAAGCAGCCTGAAAAGGAGTGAGAAGTCTCCCTAAACCAAATGAAAACGTGAGTGAGCGCAAGCTGGCGTTTCGCTGATCAGGGCGACCCTACAAGGCCTATGCTTGCTTGCACTTTTATTGAAGCTGTGTCATACTGCACTGCCGTTTTATAGCAATAAAGTTAATACCAAACGTAATGTCGATAACACGAGTTCGCATACATGGTTAAACTAAAAGGAAAATAACGATAAATTTGGAATCTGCTGGAGTTCACTCGAGGTGAGGCAACCGCGGCCGTAAAATTCCCCTTTACGGAAAACAATTGCTTTATCAAACTTTTTTTTTATATATATCAATTGTTTGTATCAGCTACACAAAAATCTCAAAGTCACTAAAAGTAGGTTTCTAAAGTTTCTCGTTTTGCAGTTTCATTCCAAAAAACCTAAACACGCATAAAATCCAGCAGTGTTAAAGTAAACTTCTGCACGCTTCTTTTGAGAAACATACTTTATATCACACGCCTGTTCAAAGAGAATAGAGATACTTTAATGAAATTTCGAATGCATAATTAATTGTACAGTATATACAGTAGAATCTTAATTAAACATTTTCACAATGAAGGGGGGCTGAAGTCTATAATAATTGCCACTAATGAATTAAGGTATAAAATGCACTCAATGGTGGCGTAGTATGATCGTCTCCAAATAATTTGTTTCAAAGGCCTAGTTCAAGCATGAGTTAACCTTCACACACACATGAAGACAAACGAGATTTTAAATCCTAATAATCTTCGGACTACATTCAAACTGTAACAGAGAAGTTGTAGTCCAAGTTTAATTTACAAAACATACTCACGTTACTAACTTTTATCATCACATTTCAAGAGATAAACCACTTCTTTCCATTATACATCACATCTGCCTCTACAGACGCTCCAAATAATAGGCTACGCCATTTAATATTTTTTCCCTGTGCAGAAATAACTTACTTTATTTTTTCGACCTATATTTTTGTATAGATATTTTATATAGGAATTATTTTTTTGGCAACTTTTTTCTTTACTCTTATAAGTAAGCACTTTTACACCGACGTCTCACAAATACAAGAACAAAATGCACAACGGATAAAGCTCACAGTTACAAATTGCACTCTCCTTATTTAAACCTGCAGGACACAATATTACATGAAGAGGAACCCTTCAGCGGACGTCCCTCAATGCTTTAACACGCCCGAATTACAGACATTACATGTCACTGTTACAGTGTTTGGGTGAAAAAGTGTCCACGGCGCTATGACATGTGTACCAGCCATTTACCAGACTTTTTTGAAAAGGTGAGTTGGACGCAAAAGTTCTATGACTGGGTGCGAATGTATGGCTCGGTTGGCTGCAAGAGTATTGTACAGACTCTGGTCGGTAGTTGCCCCGTTGTAGCAACAGAGGGTCCAAAAGAGACTGTGGCCTGTGCGCCATGTAGTCCAAACTGTTTTCAAAGGTGTGATGGAAACGTGACCTCATAGTCGACTCGTTTCTCGTCTCTGGAGACAGGGAGGGAGTCGTCATCGTTCGCGTCACAGTGGTAGAGGCGGGCGTGTCTTGCTGCTCCGCTACCTCAGGAGACCTGGCCTCTACAAGGTGCTCGTCGTCCTCGCCGATTTTGGCGATGTAGGCCTTGCAGTGGAGTTTCATGTGCTTGCGCAAGGAGCTGGGATGTGTGTAACATTTTTCACAGCCTCTGACCTTGCATGTGTAGGGTTTATCGCTGGAGTGAACGTGAGAATGCTTCTTCCGGTCACTGCTGTTTGCAAATCTCCGATTGCAGCCCTCAAACTCGCATTTAAACGGTTTCTCACCTAAACGGGCAGAGGAGGGGGAAACGCGAGTTACGGGTGGGATGTACAGTCAACCATAGCTCATCAGTTCTGAGTGCATGATGTCATTAGATGTGTTATGCAGGATGTTGTACCAAATTTTTTTTTTAAGTGGTAAACACATTCAACATTCAAAGCATAGCAGGTGAGGACAGACCTTTGAGATACCATGCAAAACGTTTCCTAATCGTTTAAAAAAAGTGATGTTTTCCAGTCAGTTTTTTTTTTACAGAATAGCTGCTAATTTCAAAATCATGGTTCATAAGAGATAAATCAGATTTAGCTTATTAATGAACCGCAAATATAGCTTAAAATAACAGTAAAAAAATAATAATAATAATAATTAAGAACATAGTAGTTTCATTTCACAAGTTTTATGAATCCATAATAAACAGTTTACTTATAAATAATTCCATGAAATGTGTCGGTGATTCATTTTTTAATTCTGCTTAAACTGTTTTCAGTAAAGTATGTTATTTAAATAATATTATTATTTCATAATTCATATTTGTATATGCGTCCTGAGCCAAAGACGATTCCTGGTTTAATAATTACAGTCATATCAATTTTCTTTTAATTTATAGATAATATCTCATGGTTAAATCGTTTTTAAAAACACACACGAAGTGGCCATTTATTTAGATAACATCCTAAAGATGAATGTGACGTCAGTTTCAAGTGTAGTGGACTTGAAGCTCGCAGAGCTCAGCTCAAGCGGGTGCAGTGTACCATAGCAGAGGATTCAGCTGTGCCTTGCGTAAACGCTACGTCACAGCTCTCCGGTGCCCCGGCATTTATTTATTTATTTTCACTGCATGAATGAGAGGCGCCCAAACAACTGGCCTGTGGACTGATTATCACCAGTTTGGAAGTTTCTGAAAACGAAATAAAAATCCATCCCTCCAATATGAGCAACAAACGTTAGAACAAGCAAAATTGGATATAAATAAATGCTTAAATCACAGCCCAATTTAAAGTCTGACACAGGCTGTAGAAAATGTTATTCTGAAGCGTACAAAATTCAACATTAATTTATATGCCCAAAACATCCTGAAAATGAATTAGCTGTGATGAGTTTTGACAGCCCATTGTCAAAAGCAGTTTTCGTGAACAGCAAAAAATAACAAATAAAAAAAAAACAATATTAAAAAAATTACACGGTAGAATATTTTATAGTGTTACTTTAGGAAAAAAATTATTGAACAGTAGCCTACGTTTTGTCGAGTTTCTCTGTCCTGGCAATTCTTCATCAATTAATTTTGTGTTTGAAAAATGTTAAGCAAAACACTAAAAAGGTTTAAAAACAATGACATAAATTGGAAGTCTGTCAGTCTATTTATTATTATTATGATGATGAACTAACCTGTATGCGTTCGCTTGTGTATCTTGAGGTTCTCGGATCTGGCAAAAACTTTTTCACATCCATGAAAAGGGCAGGGAAAGGGCTTTTCTCCAGTGTGCACTCTGACGTGGTTGACGAGCTTGTATTTGGCTTTGAAAGGCTTTCTGTCTCTTGAACAGTTCTCCCAGTGACAAACGTAGTCGGGGTGCTCCGGTCCTCCGACATGCTCAACCGTCACATGGGTGACGAATTCATACATGGTCCCAAAACTCCTGGCGCAGGGCGGCTTGCCAGTGCCTTCTTGGCCGTCACTCCACTTGCACACCAGCTCGTGCTTTGGGTTCTGTCTGGAGCACCTGAGGAAGGCGTCCCCCCCGCCTCGCTGCATGGCCATATTCAGAGGCTTGTAGAACTCCAGAAACTGGGTGACTAGCTGCTGGCTGTTGGCCCTGGGGCCACTGACCGTCTGCCCGTACGGGTGCGTTCGTGAGAGAAGATCCCCCGGAAGACCCAACATCATTTGGCTTGCCTCTGACGAGCCATGGGCCTGCTCTTGATACGTGTTGAAGAACGTGTGGCTCCTGCCATCCCTATAGCCGTGGAGGTCACGGTACCTTCCAATATTGCCATGTTGATTAGGTCTCGGAGCCAGCTGATCAGTTACTGGTGGCATGCCTGCTGCTGACAGATTTGTCCCAATGATAATGCCCCTAGGACTGGGTTCTAAGCGATGACTGGTGTATCCAGTGTCTGGAAAATGGGTAACCGAGTGGTCAACATATGCACTGGCCCTCGTCTCGTGGTAGTCTCGCAAATTTTGCGAGGGGCAGAGTTTTAAGGAACTGCCAGTGGGGTGCCCCATGTGCTCCTCTGCCAAAGGTGGCAGCACCACGCTGGGTTCAGTATTGCTCTCCCCAGGGTTGACGCAAGAAAGAGGGCAGCCACTAAACCGCGACAGGCTTGTCATGTTTTGTCGCAAGCTTGGCTGAGGGCTTGGCAAATCAACCAACCTCTAACGTTTACGATTTACCTACAAAACTCTTCCCCATTTCCCCCGCTGTATCATCTGCATGTGCAGTTATTGCCTGTAAACCTCTCAGACGCAGGAATCGGACCCGGGTTCGTTAAGATTGGTGTGAGTCCCATGCCGTTCACTTTGCCCTCTTGATTTGTGGCAATAACCGTGGTAGTAAAATGCTCCGAACCAGGCCATACTGCAATATAAAAGCACAGCAGGCAAACCAGCTTTTAAAAAACGGTGCTTTGGGATTGGTCGGAGTGCGCGATGATTGACAGTCCCTGGATTTGTTTTAAAAGGGACACGCGGGCGTTCACCACACGACTCCGTTTTCAAATATCTCAGTGAAAACGCTTTGATATGTGCCGCTCGCGCACTGCCAGATATTGGCTGTTTTGTGACTCGAGAGTGCCGAATGCGATATTGTTGACTAAGATATCGAAATGTTTAAATGCCATATGTATGTATTATTAGAAAGTCTGTGCTACGAATGCTGTGCAACTGTGGTTTCAACATCGAATAGAAATAACCGGATTTAAGCAACGAAATCAAAATTCTCTTTCAAGCCACAATATCAGTTTTAATATTTAATATTGTGATTTAAATTTAATTAAATTGAATATTCTTTGGTGTTACTCTGTTCAGTAGCTGTAACACTGGTGCTTATCGTAAACACGATTTATTATTATTATTATTATTATTATTATTATTATAATTTAATGAATATTTTTTATTTAAATGAAATGTTACGCTTATTTAGATAAAGGTAACTGTAACACAGACACTTTACCGTTTGTTTCTCATGCAAAAAGTTATGAAAATATTATTTTTTTATTATTTATGTAAAATGGCATAATATTTGGGGGGGGGGCACTGCTTGATTATAATGCACACAAAATATCCCATATTGTAAAACGTATCGTTCCGCATGTGTAGGTCTGTAGATCAGTTTGTTCAGTGAATGTGAGATTCATTTTATTGGATGTAGGCGTGCATTTTTATCGAATATATTTCTTGGGTTGCAAATCTAAGAAAAAAAAAAAAATATATATATATATATATATTTTTCATTAATTGATCAAACTTAATAGTTGCATTAAATGCATTGATAAATAATATATCTAATTAATAAATAATAATAATAGCACAATAATGAGCCCCAGTAAAACTAGGGTTACGTCAAAAGTCGCATAATAAATATAACGTTAATTGTACGTGGGATATGCAAGGGTTAATAGACTTTTGACTTTCGAGGATACAACAATGACAGCTTAAACTTTAAACCCCAAAGATGACCTGTTGCTATTTAAAAAGTAAATTTATTGACTTATTCAGAATTTTTTGCACCTGTCAATATTAAACAGACAAAAATGAAAACAGGTTTTGGTGTGTTACTGTAAAAACTGTGACAGCATCATAGTGTGGTACGTCAAATTATTCTTGTTTTTTTTCAAATGGCAAACTCATTTAAATAACCACACAAAACACTGAAATATTGAGAACAGAATTTAATTTTGTGAATTGTTGGAATCTAAAGAACTTACACAACTCAGGATACCGATCACTTACTTTTAAGTTACTCACAACATTTTGAATTTAAGAAAGTAATTAATATATTTCTTCTGAAGACTATTCCCCCCACCCCTTCCCATGGAGTGGGCATAAACTTGGGTTATTTAATAATATAACTCTTCCCACACATGAGGTTCTTAGATAGAGTAAACATTACAAGACAATATTTACTGAGGTTACAGGTTACAGGTTATATACAGGTTAACTCTATTAACAATTAAGTAAAAACTAACAGTCAAAAACACTATTCTCTTTACATCAACAGGGTCAAATCAAATATAATATAAGACAAGAGAGAGTAGAAAAGGCCAAGAATATATACTTTTATATGTAACGAGTCGCAATGCAACTTTTAGATAAATCTCCCTGATCATAATATCCAACACCATAACAGAGCATTGAAAGCAATCAGTGGCAGATATTAATTTGTAAAACAAAACGGAGTCTCTTTTCCCACACCAAACAGCGACTCTTCCTGATTCAATTTCTTTCTTCGTTATTTCTTCATTACTGGAAAAGACAAAAGGCATTTCTGTACACATTCTGTTAATATCCAACTTACAATATTAAAGATTTAATATTAAAGATGAGTATAATCATATTTAAATACATACGGAGGGAGAGAGAGAAAGCATGAATGAGAAAAGTTATTAGGTACAGTATATGAACATTGAATATTGTGTTTTTCTGGTCAATTCAAGTAATGGTTACTAAATAGGCCTAATGGCACATATCTATAGTTCACGGAGGTCACAGACTTGTCTTTGGGACCTAAAGTGCACAAACTAAATATAGTCAAATACTAGTATCAGTGCATACATAGTCATACCACAGTGGTTAAATAAAAAAAAAAGATGACTGAAAGGAGTATTATGAAACAAATCTAAATATCCATTTTTTTGCCAAATTGTAAAGTACCTGTCCTCCTTGTATATATGTAGTATATTTATTTTTGTAATTACAAATACAAATAGCATTATCTTCATATCAAGACACCAATAAAACAAAAATACATAAAATGAAATAATAGTATAACGTTGTAATGAATGCTGGCTGAATATATTCGGTCTAATATATTAGGCTGAAAACTACAGAAAAAGTTTTCATCCTTGCAAACAACGTAGCGGGTGTTCAGCTTTACAAGTTAAGAGCTAAATGTCAGTAAATTTAGCTGGGCAAACTAAGTGGAAAATAGAGACAAGTGAGTGAGATACAAGTGGGGAAAAAAGGCACCAAACACACTACTCTAGACTTTTAACGCCATTTCTTCTCTCATTTTTAGGACTCAGCAGGGCACAATAGTCTACCCTGGCAACAGCAGTTTGCATTCACTAATAAGCAGATGCGTAACGCCTCGACAAATTTAATTTCCAGTCATTTATGCTAAACATAGTTAACAAATTTTATATAGACACATGTTAATTGAAGGTACCACAGTTATCTCATTACTCTCAATGCTGATTAAATGTTTGAGACAAATAGACCCACTCCTCAACAACGCTAAATACTTTTGAATGTTTAAGGGATACGTACACAGATATAAAACCAGGTGTTCTGCATACATGTACAGAAGGAGAAAATACAGGTCTATCTCAAAAATAAAATTAAAGATTAAAGTGCTATCCATAATATAGCCTGGTCTCCCTACATATGAAAGGATGACGAAGTGGTAGGTAATCGGAGTCATTTCCATCTGTCGTTGCTAAGCAGAGAAATATTTATTTTTTGCATTTATTTATATTTATCTAGCACGAATTAAATGAATTTACTGTAAGATTGACAACTGGAATGAATGAATAAACAGAACACCGCTACACATCGATAATGATCCAGATTCTATCCATCTACTACTGACTTTGATAATAGTGTATTAACCCGAATCATCGTCTTCGATCTCGTCGCATCTTCAGGAGTTCAACTTTCAGCAGTTTCCAGGTAATTCTGCTCTGACTAAAAAAAAAATATGAAGACATAGTCTAGTAAAGGGGGCGGGTGCTAGAGCTCATCGCATTATTCTGACGAAACATTATTTGACTACCTGAAATAATCGGTCGAAATATAGCCCTGGTCAATGCAATTATAGACCTTTAAGTTCTTTCAATTTGACGCAGTCCAATGTGAAATAACTCACGAGGCCCCACTGAGTTAAACGGCTATTGCCCTCATTTGCCCTTTGGCCGACATTACAGTTGCAGTGCCGTAAATAAGTTAAGTCAAAGAACTGAACAATTCCCTGCACAGAGAAAGCGAAGAACGTCCTTAAGAACTTATTTCCTAGCCACGCCTGGAAATGAATATGTCACATAATATATTAAGCGCGTCCACATTTAAACAGACAAACTAGGCCTACATCTAGACTGCAAAGTAAGAAACCCTAAGTTATCTTACTTCCGACTGTGAAACCTTAAAAAACTGCCGTAAATCTGTCCGGCGGTACAGCATACTCACATGTGTGCTCCTGTACGAGAGGGAGAGTAGGAGAGAGGGGCAGAAAGAAAGAAAGACAGCAGAGAGGAGGGGGGAAAGCTTGAAGAAAGATTAGGAGAATGACTGGATATCTATATTGTTAGCAGTAATCTTTAAAACTCAGACTTTTTAAATTGGTGTTGATGCACACTACACATATACATGCATACATACATTTTATATATATATATATATATATATATATGTATAATGAATACGCTATTCTAAAAACTCAATAAACTTTTAATTTTAAAATGCATGTTTTGCAAAATTGCTTATTTTTTTCAAAACAGCTCAAATTTTCTTAGTTAAACGATTTAGATTATTGCCTGAATACAACAGGCAACTGATCAACAGGGCGCTTTTATAACGTATATAATGAAAGATAGATCAAGCTACTCACCTTAAAACTATTAGACTAGGTCCCTATATGCTTTTTTTTTTCTCGTGGCAAATGTTGAAAGTGAAAGCGTGCCAGCGGAGGACTAGACCGGAATGGAGAGCTGATTTCAAGATTTTTGGGTTATAATCTCTATAATATAAAAGGGAGCTCCTTTCGAGGAGAGATTGGGGGGGAGAGAGAAGGCGAAATGGCTTGGAGGTATAAAAAGCGCTGCTTGAAACACTCAGCGCGCCTCTGAACTTGATCAGATTTTATGTGTCCTGCAGCGAGTCACCAGCAGCCCTGTGAAACTTCCTCAATAGCAAGAATTTTTGTCGCCTTGAAAAAAAAAATCCTATGGATATTATAATTACCGCCACATTCATTGCATTCCTATTTTTAATTCTGCACTCTACAAAGCGATGTATGTTTCACCATTTTGCGGCTTCAGGAAATAACTCAACAAATCCAAGAAAAAAGAAAAACCTGATTAACGCATATAATCTATGTGCATGCATTATATAGATAGATAGTTTTTAAATGAAGATGCATTATTAACATTTCCTATTTCGCTTTTTCTTTTTCTCGGAAAAAGTGTATTTTGAGAAATGAATTGTCATGCAACTCCTGAAAGTTTATGCAACTTTGGGAACAGCTAACGTGCTAAGCACGGGAAATAAACAAGCCTTTCTTACTGAACCGAAATAAAGTCCCGTTGCTTTACCTGCAAATAATGCCAACAGCAACCAATCAAATCTACTCACTGAAACGAACTGCCATTTTCAATACCAAACCATGCCAATCAACGAAGGCGCAGCCAATTAGCAGCCTTCCTAGCAGTCACGTGACAAAGAAAGCGCTGTGCTTTCATTGGCCAGCGTAGAGCTGCCTCCCGAGCTCATTTATGTGCAAGGAGTGAGTGATTGACTTTATCAGTCCAAGGACATCATTCGCCTGGAAAGGGGGGGAAGTTTGATCCTCTTTCTCACGGATCCCAGTTACGGGAGTTTTTCTCCCGTTTACCGAGACCCGGGATTATCCTTTCGTTTTTCAATTCAAGATTTCTTTATTGAAGCCTACGTGAAATTGCGCTCAGTTCACCGTTCCCCACTTGACTCCACTAAACTGGGGTTTCTCCTATTTTTTTTTCTTTTCCACTTGCTTTTCCACTCGCGATTGAGCCCAATGACTATGCTCCTTGATAGCGCTCCTCAGTTCCCCGCACTAGGAGTAGGGGGGTTCGGAACGCCTAGACACCATGAGTTGGGAAACCGAGACCCCGGGCTGGGGCTCAGTCCATTCGCAGATTCATCTCACTCGGCTGCCTTCAAGATAAGTCCCGTTACTCACGATATCGCCTCCAGCCAGTCGTCAGCGTTCACACCGCAAGCTACTGGATACGCAGCCGCGCTCGGACACCACCACGGAGGACAAGTTGGTTCTTACGCCGGTGGAGCGTTCAATTCGACCAGGGACTTTCTCTTCAGAAACAGGGGTGCAGGCATCGGAGAGACCGCACCGCCGAGTGCCCAGCATGGAATCTTTGCCGCTTCTGCTGGGAGTCTACACGGGCCCCCCGGAATTTCGGACAACCCGGGACATCTGTTGTTTCCTGGACTTCACGACCAGAGCGTGAGCCACACTTCACCGGGAGGACATGTTGTAAACAGTCAAATGCACCTGGGTTTACGCGGGGACATTTTTGGCCGTCCAGACCCGTACCGACCTGTGGCCAGCCCTCGGACGGACCCTTACGGCACCGCTCAGCTCCACAACTACAACCATCCCATCAATATGAACATGGGGATGAACGTACCCACGCATCACGGTCCGGGGGCCTTCTTCAGATACATGCGGCAGCCTATTAAGCAAGAAATGTCTTGTAAGTGGATAGATGAGAATCAGATGAACAGACCTAAAAAGACTTGTGACAGAACTTTCAGCACAATGCATGAAATGGTGACACATGTTTCAATGGAACACGTTGGCGGCCCAGAACAGAGTAATCATATTTGCTTCTGGGAGGATTGCCCGAGAGAGGGGAAATCCTTTAAGGCCAAATACAAACTCGTGAACCACATCCGAGTGCACACTGGAGAGAAACCGTTTCCTTGTCCGTTCCCCGGTTGTGGGAAAATCTTTGCAAGATCAGAAAATCTTAAAATTCACAAAAGAACTCACACAGGTAAGGCAATCGTATTTCCTTTTTTTTTTTTTTTTTTTTTTTTGCTTAGCCACTGGTTTTTATAAATGTTCATTTATTAATAGGCTATTCCAGCGGGTCATTTATACGTATATTGCAATTCTTAAAACAATGCAATTCATTTTCTCTTAAATAAATGTTTAAGTACTTGTAAAAAATGTAATAAATGAGTTTACCATGGAGTCAAATTGCCACAACTACTTAAACTATAGACTTGGGGAAATTAAATAACATTTGCCAAATGTTCTGGAAGATTAACTTATTTTGATCTCATGACCGTTATTAAGGAATTTCGTTTCTTTTTCTCTTGTTTTTTCCGGTTGAGCAAAATCATTTTGTTTAAATGTATATACATTGCATCTCTTTGAGGAGCACGCAGAAAACATAAAATACAAAGCTGCATGCGTTGTTGTGGAGCGAATTTGTGAATGGGCTGTTGTGAAGCTATTTTCTGATGCTTGTGGCTATAAAGTTAGAAATAACATGGGGTTGTCTGTACTGTGGATGCGTAAATACAATGATACACATTGGTCTGGGGAAGTTTGAAGTGGTCGAAGTGCATTTAGTCTGATGGCTGGATTTGTGCCTAAATAATTGACCCCTTTCGAGATCCGCATGAAATGCAAAGCAAGCTGTTGAACGGTCTATACGGTTCCACTTGGCAGAAAAGGAAGGTGTGCAAAAATTGTTCACCAATTGCCACACAGCAAACACGTTTGCTTTGCAAAAACGAATATAAAGATTCTTGGGAAGTAAAATAAAGGATAACAGCGAGGGATGTGAGATTGGGGGGGTAACCAAACCATCCAGCTTGAGCGTAACACGGCCTGTTAATTTTCGTAAGGCATATTACATAACTGAAAGTGGTACTGAACATCCGCACTATTCAAAAAGTTGCCTTACCAGAACTAAAGTGTTTGCTCTCACTTGCAGGTGAGAAGCCATTTAAATGCGAGTTCGACGGCTGCGACAGGCGCTTTGCGAACAGCAGCGACAGGAAAAAGCACATGCACGTGCACACATCTGACAAGCCATATATCTGCAAAGTGTGTGACAAGTCCTATACACACCCCAGCTCTCTCAGGAAACACATGAAGGTAAGGGCCATTTTCTGATCAAATAAAAATGTTCAAATAAACGTAATGTGCATTGCACGACGTTGCATTCATTTTAAGCAGGCCTGATATTGTCCTGTATTTTGCTCCAGAAAAGCAAGCGTGTTATTTCCTCGTCCTGCCTGTTTGTCATACATCTATGAACGTTGTAATTTAAGGTACACGAATCGCAAGGCTCAGAGTCGTCTCCAGCTGCTAGCTCTGGATACGAGTCCTCCACGCCGCCTGTGCTGGTTTCTACAAACACCGAAGACCCGACAAAAACACCCACGTCTGCAGTGCAAAACACAAACGCACACAGCGATGGACTACCACCTAATTTTAACGAATGGTACGTTTAAAGCTCCAAGCTGACTCTCGCATGGTGGACCAAAAGGTTCAAGTAACCTTTAAAAAAAACTATTTACGCTATGGCGTTCAAAATGGCATTGAAACAACAGGAAAAGATGAGAGTTCGCCAACAGGCCTCGTCCATTCTCAGGATTCGAAATTTGACTTTATTCCGAGTTCGAAGAAAACTAGCAAGGCATAAAATAACAAAATAACACTTTCTAAGAATAAATGGTTTTCCTTTAGTTTTCAGATTTCAGATGATTATTTTATTTTTCATTTTATGTATTTTCTGAAGAAAAAAAAAAGAATATTTAAAAAAAATAATGGCAAAGAAAGAATATTTCACGGTGTTTTATATTAAGGTGACACTCACATCACCTTTTGATTGATTGTTAAAACTTCAGACAGTCTTAAGAAACGTGCCAAAGTCTTTGTCTTGAACTTGAACAAAAAAAATAATAAATCATAAATAAGTATATAGCCTACTCGTGAATGTATTTCCTTGTTTGATGGAGTCAAATCTGTTGTCCAAGTCCGTTTTCAGGTGGAGAAATGTGGTATTAGCTTACGATTGTTACCTTTGAATATAACGTTGCCTTTGTTAATAATGATGTAAATACATATCCATGATGCCATATTTATCAATTTGTAATTTAATTATCGGCGGAAGAGTCGAATCTTAAATGATATTTATGGAAATGTTTTCTAACAAGACTGTACAGTTTTGAGTCAATAACCAGTTTTAACGATGAAAAGGGAGTCAGTTCTAAAGTTCCCACGATACGATTGTATCTTTTTTAACCAATATATGTGTCTTATCTGGGTCGTAAAGTATTAATTATATCAATATTATGACATGATCTATAGTTTCAAGTATGCATTTTCCAACACAAGTTCATGTGAGGACCGGTATAAGAAGGAATAAAAACAGTGGCCCCCCCCCACCCCCTTTTCTTTTCTCCTCCTTAAAATCAGCCATGAGAGGAAGTCATTTCCAGATTTTATGGCTCTCATCAAAATGGCTTTTTATTTATTATTCTGTTTTTTTTTTTAAATATATATATTTACTCTTAGCATCAGAGAATAGACTACATCTCTATAAGAACATTTACAAATTCGACAGGCCCACTGACCAGTGTTTTCATCGACACGCCAATTTCTGATCAGATACACCATGCAATAGCATAGCTTTCATTCATGCATCAACTTTGAACTCGTGTGACAGTGTTAAAGACATTATATTCTTGGGGTTTGAGGTACAGCCATTTGAATCAGTATGGTATTCCATTTTTGATGGTTCCAGAACTGTCTTTGTGGATGCAAGTCTGTGTTTAATGTGTCAAGGAGGAGCAATGATCTGTCACAACAGTAATCTCAAAATAAAACTTTTTGTCTGTCAGTTTGCATTGTTTTAAATGTAGTTCTTCTGTGAATATAGCGTGTTGTTTGTTATGAATACTGTGGTATAACATATAGAAAACTTTGATTACACATTTGCTTGTTTTATGTGAATAACTTTTCCAGATGTGGAACTGTATGTGTGAATGAAATTTAGTATTAAGAGTACTAGAACTTTTTGAAGGTGGAAAAGAGAGGGAAAATATGTGTTCGGTGACACCAAGAGTTACAGCGTTGCATTGTTACTTATTTTTTAAGAGACTAAAATTATGCATATAAATATATTGTGCTTATGAACATGATTTCAAACCACCAGCACTACTTTTGAAAACAAACGTAAAAAATACAGTACCTCGTAAGTAACGTGATATATAAATACGTTTATTTAAATAATTTAATGAATATATGTTTTATATACTATTTTCTATACGTTAAGTTAAAAAGATTTATTTCAGCCACCTTCGATGTATCTTAAGCCCTGATCTCATACAGATCTGATGTACAAATGGAGCTTGTGATTCTGTGACATTTTCTCGTGGAAATGGGTCACGCATCAAGTTATTCCTGAAAAGCACATGTTTGACTGATGAACTGTGTCACTGTGCCATTTTCGAGGCAAACGATGTTACTTCAACACACCTATTCAAAATTCAGCAAAATCTTGTACTTTCTTTCGAAGTAGGGTTATTGTTTGTTGGTTTGTTTAACAAACTATTTATGACAAAATGTGAACAAGTTTTTGACTGGAATTAAAACAAATTCTGAAATGTCACGAATGAAGACCTCAGTTTTTCTTTTTCATTTCTTTCTTTTGCTATTCTTTTCTGTTTTCTGGTTTTAACCGTGAACTTATACGCCCTCCTTCAACGGTACAAAGCTGCAACACACTTGAACTTGACAGTAAGATGCCGCCATCTTAGCATCCCGTTTCTATGAGGGACGAAAAAGTTCAGAATTGTTTAGCTTTAACGCAGCTTAACAGCGCGTGATTATTTCAGCATCTATCTTGGGACCTTGGGAAGTACACATAATAGAACCCTGCTAATTTAAAGTTTGAAAACTTTTCAAAAGATAAAGCTAAGCTATTCTCTCGATTTCAATTATGTAGGCTGGGCTTGGCAGGCATTCACCAGAAACGTGTGGTAAAAACAAGAGATCAGGTTGCACCAGTGTCAGAAAACACATTTTATATTTATTATATTGTAAATACAATTATTTAAATATAAAGCATGGCCGTGCAGCACTAATTGAGACATTACTGCAGGATTTAAAATGCATAATAGAAAACGTATATAAAATACAACTGCATAGTAGGCTATATATATATATATATATATATAATATGAAAGAAGCACGAATTAATAAAAGTATAAGTGATGAACATGCAAAATATTTTTTTCACTGAGTCAAGTTCAGATTTAAAGGCTATATACGCAACCATTATTTTTTGGAGGACCTGACGGGCTCTTTTTTTCCTTCCTCGCTTGGTATGCAGTATTTTAGCCCAACCTTCGTAGACTCCACCCTCATATCAAACCCACCCCCATCTTCAAATATAAACAGTTTTACAAATTCATTTAAACTGAATCTTTTCTGATTTCTGCGCAAGCGCAGTTTTTTCTCTATTTCACACAACATTTTTCTCCTCTCGCCATCGGCTGGAGTCTATCTGACAAATGCAGTGACGTCAAAACATGGCGCTGGCTGTTTTGCTGAGGCACCAGCTGAGCTCGACTAAACGGGCAACCTCGACTTTTTACGTCCTGCCTCATTTTTAAAGCTGCCGCGAACAACTGAAACTATAGGAGGGTTAATATACAAGCGGGTTTGGTCCACGGACAAAACACGTCTGAAGAAATACAGGCGATTTATAACGAAGCGCGAAAACGATTAGGAAACACGTCGGCGCTGCAGTCACGTGGAAGGAGTTTGAAAATTAGCGGGTGTTAGCTGGATGAAGTAAAACGGTGAATTTAAGACCCGTTGTCAATAAAATGCTGGACAAGCAGATATGAGAAATGCGAGGTAGGGTTTTGTTTAATTAATCTGGCGTGCATACACTTTAGTTACGTAATCTATAACATAAACGCACGTATTCAACTGTTCATGGGTTGGATGAGTGCTCTGGCAAATACTAATTTAGGGTCCTTTTCCTAGTCCTCCCTGAAGCCACTCTCAATCTCATAGCTTTGCTGGCTAAGCGGGGTGGCACTGTCTAAGAGGATAAAGCGACACGAGCAGATTTCAAACGCTTTTTGTCACGCAACTGCGTGCTCGGTCATAATCAACCCAGCAGTTACCTTGAAGGTTAGCTCTGTGTGTTACCGTGACCTATTGTTTTTACGCTTTATACTTTACTTTTCAAACATTAGAAACAACCAAATACATAATCGCCACACACACTTTTAACAAGCCCTTTGATGCAGAAGTTAATTCAATGCCGTCGAACAAGTAGAGGTACTTTATAGGGGATAATTAAGTCAAGCAAGGTCAACTCTTTCTGATGTAATGCCACAAAAATGCACCGAATATTTAGGCTATTCGTTTAATTACACCATTATCGAAAACATTTACGTTATGGCGTTAGTTAACCTACTTTTAGCCTAAATAAAATAATATATACAATTGTATTTAAACAGAAAGCTTACGTAGCTATAATATAAGTGAATTTGACTGTATTTGTTTTTAACTCGCTATTTAACAAACAATACCAGAGTGAAGTGGAAGGTAGGGATAATTTGCACGTCAATTAACCCTTTTCAGTGCGCTCTAGCGATGCTTATTCACCTGTAGGATAGGCGATGAATATGCAAAGGTGCTCAATATGACTGTTAATCCAGGATGTGTCCTTTCAAAATCTACTTTGAATGTGCTGCAAGCCTATTGTCATGTTGAAGCGAGGCAATTGGAGCCATCATTTACCTTGATGATTCGTAAAGTTTGCCTTTAAATTGATTTAGCCTTCACATCCCTTCTGGAATTACCTAAGGGCTTTTTTCCCTCCGGTGCTTTAAATAAGACAAAAACGATTTTACTACCAGAATTAAGTCTGTAACTTGTTCATTCCTGGTCGTTTTTGTTATGTTAGTGGACATTTTATCTCCTGTATGGCCTTATTGGCAGCGGGTTGTTAGCGCAGATGGTGTCTAAAAATCACGATTTGCGTCATATTAAGGGATAGACAGATAGATAGATAGATAGATAAATAGATCAAGATTTTCTCTTTGTATTAGTAGCCTATAAACATTTTATTAGCTTGTACTGGTAATTTATTTGCAGAAAAAGGCAGATTAAACACAAAGGGGGAAAGTTATTATTTTTTTATTTCAGAGAGCACAGGCCTATTTTAACAAGGAACCATTAAGAAACCTAATAACGTAATAACATAATAAAAAATAAGCGTCATCAAAGCCGGCGCATATAAAAACTGCTAATGTTTAAACGCCTTCATTGAAATGCAGCCCCACGCGATTATGTTTTAGACTACGTGGGGTAGACTGTAACACACAGGGGAAATTTAGGTGTGACGTGTTTAGTTATTATACCGAGACGTCATAAACTGTATTTTCATGCATAAAAGTAAAAGACTGGGTAGGATGAATTCATATATAGACCCAACTACTTTTCACGTTCCGGAAAGTTTAAAGTAGCCTGTTTGCGGGTCTAAGTAGATGTTTAAATAAGCATGCTGCGAATCAATCTGCACCTTAAAAAAGAAACAGTACTGCGTTTTTTTGTAACTCCACACGTCCTCTGTCACTTTGAATGCACTCCTCCTTCCAACGTTTTTATCTACAAACTTTAATTACATAATAAAAACGATGTAAGCAACAGACACCGTGTCAGCACAACTGTTTCCATAATCGTTATAGTACACCTTTCCAAAAGTGCATTCATATCCGGCTTTGAAGAAAATAGCCCTGATCCTTGCCATGGTGTAATTTTTCATTTCCAATTTTAATATCTGTACATTCAGTTAATGTAGACATGTTCACCATTAAAAAAAACAACAATAAAAAACAAGATTAGGAAGACAAATGGAATCAAACTAAAAGTTGATCAATATTATACACTAGGGCCCGGTTTCACAAACAGGGCTTAGCTTAAGCCAGGACTAGGCATTAGTTAAATTAAGATATTTAAGCAACTTTTA
>JAUMHI010000055.1:13454065-13506911 GCA_032359435.1 Enteromius unitaeniatus
TAAGATATGTCAGAGCAAGATATTTTCATCTGAGACAGCTCAAACATGCAATTTAGTCTGACTAGCTTAAGCCTTGT
Source organism: Enteromius unitaeniatus (assembly GCA_032359435.1). Taxonomy (NCBI): domain Eukaryota; kingdom Metazoa; phylum Chordata; class Actinopteri; order Cypriniformes; family Cyprinidae; genus Enteromius; species Enteromius unitaeniatus. The sequence goes on from JAUMHI010000055.1 coordinate 13,454,143, forward strand.
GTGTGAAACTGGGGGTAAGTGTTTTACCTAAACTTCAAGGGTATTGTATTTACTTTAAAGAGGAAAGACATTAAATCATGTGAATATCTGCCAAAAATAAATGAACAGTTTAGCTGGAGCTTTGCAAAATGTTCTGTAGCCTATTTACATAATGATGTTCGCCACCAATGACCATATAAAACAATATTAGATATTACAAATAATATATATAATACTGATTACTAGAAGTTGGTTTTCACTGGTTTGACATCATTGTTAGTCACTTATCAAATTAATACAGGACATGGAGAGCTAAGATGGCCATCACTGCATGAGTAACACCTGCAAACAAGGGTCAGGGGCCGCAGGGGGGTGAGAGAGCAGGTGCTAGTGATTTGGAAGTAAATTCTAAGAATATTCAAAAGGCATAATCTTCGGAACAAAAAGTATCACTTCTGCTTCAGCTGACATAACATGACTATAATTGACTCTTCCAAAACAAATTTAGCCCTTAAATCAAAACATAAAACTGTAGGTGTCACCTGTTAGTTGGTCAAGTCATACACAATTTTTTTTTCTTTTCATAATTTACTGTTTATATTAGTAACTAAACAAAGATACAAACAGCTCATACTGAAGCTTCACACTGTAGCTCATGCAGGTAATGATTTATTTTCTGAGGTGACTTCCATATCTGTGTACTCACTTTTATGGTTTTACAAAAAGTCATTATGCACACTTTAAAGTGTGTGTGTGGGTACACACAGGTATAGAGGCTATCAGGGGGTGGGCGGCCAGGTGCTGTTGGAAATTGCTTGGCTATTGCCAAAGAGACCTCATGCCAGGATAATGCAAGGTCCAAAGGTGCACCAGAGTCAATCCAACCACTCATGCTGCTTACCTCTCAATACCCCAGGGCCAATCTCCTGTGTAATTGTTTTTCTTGTTTCATCTGTACATTTTTGTGGGGTATTACAGAAAACGGATCACATACTTTGTCTTCACTTATTCACTTTTTTTTTCTTCAAAAACCAGAAAAACAGAGCACAAGTGCTTGTGAACTAATGTGTTTCCTAACCATGCTGCCACACAAACACTAACTGTAATCACAAAATCTAATACTGAGCAAACATTATCACCTAGTAATAATTTTTTCATTTAGGGCAAATGACACTGCAACGATGTTTCATATAAATCTATAAATGCATAGGTTTTAAATGGCAGTTTAAATAGACGTTTTTTTTCAATTAGTAAAAGAATCACGACGATGAACAGTAGGGTAAGTTAATGCGGTCAGATAAAAAAAAAAGTATTTGAAAGACAAACAATGCATAAGTGAAAATCAGTTAATTAATTTCCAAGTTGAAGGAGGAGAGAAAACTTTACCTCACAGGCGGGTGAACACTGCAGCGGCAATATTACGACGCAATACTTAAAAACGTGTTGCTAGAATACTATCTTGTATGTTTAATATCAAATAAACACATGCAAAATAACATATTCTCTATACTGCAAAGCAAAATAGGCTGCTAACAGCCATTATTACGCCGAAAGACTTGAATATTTGCAACTTAAAAATGCAAGCGAGTTGAATTCACAGATAACTCGATTTTACGTTTTAAACAAAACAAATAATTTAATAGACTTGCGAAAATTAAACGCGAACTATAATAACAATCATACACGCATCTCCGTGCAGTACAACAAAAACACTTTCATGCAGCATGCATTAGATGCACTAAGTATAACTAAGTTTTTAAGTCACGCCATACTTTGTCAATGTTTGTCATAAATGTCACAGACCGCCTGGTTTAACCCTGCAATTCTCGCACACAAAAAAGTCCGAGCATAGAGTTATTAACAACTCACTTGGCAAGTCCTTGAGAAACTCACTCGAAATGAATGTCAAAGAAACTTCAATCATGCACTATAGGTCAGATTGCTGCAATTTCCCTGTCTCAGAAAACTCAAAAGTGTTCTGCTTCTCTCTCTTTGTTTTTTTTTTGGTAAGTGAAAACGTGAGGAAGGAGTACAATTCATTCGTTTAAAGATTAAAGTCGTCACAGAGATTAATCGTTAATCATCAATTAGATTAATCGAGATTAACCAAAAGAAACGTTTGGAGTTTTGTATTTCTTACATTAGGTAATATAGTCTTACTGAGATATCATATCCTTAGGACACTTACATAAAATGCACCTTTTAAAAACGGGGAATTCTGCAGCATGATATTGAAACTCTAAGTTAGCAGAAGTGTTTTCCTTTAGGTTATTAATAATGGATTATGTCGCCAGTCTGGTTGTTTCATTTAATATGCCGCCATTCATGCATTCGACGCCTGATTGCGTCATAAATGAACAGGAACGTGAAGTAAACCGCTCGTCAAAGTGAGGAAGCAATTTTTTGCGAATAATACATTCTAAATATTTATATAAAGCTCTCTTTTTTTTAAATATATACTCTGGTTATATACAGGAGCATCTATTTCACACGAAGTCAGCTTTAGGTTGAGGAGAAAAAAAACCCGAACACTTACAATGTAAATAAAAAACAAGTTGTCCGCGAAATCGGTGATACAGGCCAACATTTTGTTTCGAGAGAAAATATTCTTTCTTTTCAAAAAACGCTGTCTGTGTGTTTTGTTTAATTTTGCCAAATGTGCCTGCGCCCTGAATGATTTTGGTACATCATAAGGTGAAATCTGGGGCATACGGGCTCAAGTAGACTGGTTGTCGGAGTCGGTGAAGTGTAAAATTGCAACACCAGACAGCCAGCATAATAGCTCAGAAGGGGGCTAATGTTCATGCTACATTCAGAGAACATTTTTATAATTGCTAAATTAAAAAGGGCTATGTATGTATACTATGGTTTATTTTGTGCTTGGCGCTTTTTAAACTCATTTGCACTTTGAAATTCCGAATTCCCTGCAGTTGTCACACACTTATCTCATATCGATACAGCTTACAATCATAAAGTAAAGCAAGGCTGTGTATGTGTTTATAGTACTGAGGCGCTTTGCAGCCTCTCACACATGCATTTCATTTCTGAATGTGTGATCTGCAAGTCTCTATACTTTTTTTTGAAGTGACAACACTGCCCTCTGCTTTAACAGAAACTTCATGGTTTCTTCTCCATCCTCTCAAACCCCTGAATGACAATGTTAAAAAAGATATAACTAATACTTCAGGCAAACATACCAAGATTAATTTAGACTGTTTAAATGCCCAAAATTTAATAAATAACTAAATAAAATAATAAATTAACCAATCATAATCAATGCTGAGAGACATAGCCAAAAGGAGATCTTGGCACTTGTTTTGTTTTTTTTCTCTAAAATTGAAAAGCTTCTAAACTGTCTAAACACCTAATACACTGGTGGGATTTATTAATACTGAGTCATGGACAGTTCAGCAGACTACTGTCTGAACATAGAGCATAGACAGACAGACAGAACATGTAGATTAAGGATTAATCCATGTCAATTATTAATCCATGTTTAATTCCAGCTTCCCCCTAAGAGTGGGACCCTGTTAAAAAAAAAAAATCAGACCATTCATTGCAAGATCCGACTGAAGGAAAGCGGATGTACATCCTCGACACATCCCACAACACATCAGACCACTCGTCAAAATAAATAAATAAATAAATCCAACATCAACAAATTAAACTTTAAGGGACGAGTCAAAACAACTTTTTTTTTTTTGCTAGTGTACATCTATGAAAAAAAGGGGGTGGAACATGGACTGTGCAGTGTCACAAACAACCACACATAGTCTTTGCATTAGGACTACCTCACACCAAAAAAGTCAAAAACAAATAAATATAAAAACGAAATATCAAATGTTTCAATTCTTACATGCACTGCACTGAAAAACAGGAAGAAGCATTCATTTGATAAAGCCTTCTTCCTGAGGCACTTTGCAATTCCGCAGTTGGCTATGCAGAAACATTTTCTCTCCCGATGGTCTCTTAATAAGAAACATTAAGAGATACCCATCACCCCCAACTGCAAGACTACAGGAAAAATTACTATACCCTTTAATAACATACATTAACAGCAGCTGCAGTCTGAGTAGCTTCAATTCTCACTGGTCTGCATGTCACATGCACTAGGCAACAACCAGACTCTCACAGGCGTTCCAAATGTCGAAATAGTTACTGATTATATATCTTTATCTAGAATATAGAAGTAATACTTCTATATTCATCCTTGGGTTATTTGAAATGTTACTTGGGGTGGTGGTAGTAAGTAGATATGGCATGAAAGTAAAAGCTTTAAAAGTAAAAATATTTAGCGTTTTAAGATGTGACGGAAACTAGCATTAGGTTAAAGATTTTACACACCGGACGGACAAGATTGAAGAGCCTCTGCACTGACATGGTTGCCTCTTATTATTCACATTTCAGTCATCCTGACGTGCATTCATATTTTTCCATTCCTGCCTGACACATTTTCTTTTCAATTAACCATTAGACCTGTCATCTCCTTTACTGCACACACATACTCATTTTTTTTGCATAGAAATTGCTCTCCAATTAAAAGTAATCAAAGGCTGATGAGTAAAAAGCATGGCGATTTTCACGCTTTTATTTATTTATATAATTTGTAAAGCGATTTCCTTTATATCGGATGATTTTTGATGGCCAGAGGATTGGTAGAACAAAGAAATTGTGTGGAGTCACTAATTATTTAAATGATCTTTTTCATTTATTTTAATGTCAACTTAACGGCAAGTTGTTGCATTACAAATGGACGCGTGGGTTGAAAAAATTAAAGCTATCCATGCAAACTCCAAAACTTAACGCCACAGATATTAAATGGCATCCTACATAACATTCCGTGGAAAGTTTAACAGCAAACCACAAGATGAGTGACTTGATATGCTTTTAATTAATATGGAATGACATGCTGTCCATCGAAGACTACCTTGGGACCTGAAGAAGAGGAGGGGACAGCTGCGTAATTACTACTCTCACTTGTACAGAGAGTAAATAATTTATTGCCTATAGTTGCCATTAACTGAACAAACAAAATAGCTGTATTTTTACATTTTGCTGAATCAGGAAGAATATTTGATTAAGGCAGCTAATTTAACCAATCTTTTCTTATAGACAAAAAATGCCCAATATGAAACTAATTTATCAAAATGTAAAAAAAAAAAAAAAAACACACATTCAAAGTCACATTGTACAATATATTCTGGATCTGTTTCAGTAGATTTAGCCATCAAAAACATGGTGGTAGGAGGCAAACGGCCAAAAATGCACGAATGGCTGCCAAGATGCTCTAAAAGTGAAACATTTATGACCTCCAATAATAACATTAAATGTTCCTGTAATAACATTTTGAAAGCGATTTCTCTCTGGTGATTTACAATGGATTTCAGTCTTCAGCCTGTAAATCAAATGCAGGCTATACCCACACACTTGCTAGCTTGTATAGTCAAAGACTGTTTTCACCCACATAAACTGCTTAATGTCAATTATGATTCCACTGGCTGAATTTAAAATCCCCACACATCTACAGTACACACACTACGTTGCTGTAACTACATGAGCGCAGCATCCACACAATTACGTCTCCCGGCATCTGTCTCTGGAGACATTACGGGGGACATCCAGGAGCTGGAGCGCAGGCCTACCTCTGTGTCAGCACTCTGAGTGCATAGATCATGACACCTCCATTTATTTTTAAAGAGAGAACACTGTGTGCGTGTAAACTTTGAAAGCGCCCGATAGATTTGTTAGAGTTCTAACTACAAGAAAAGATTCATTCACAAGAGCACACAGAGCATAACTGTTCACACGTTTGCATCTGATCTGCTCTTGTACGGGTCCTGGGAACAGTAGAGAGGTGTGTACAATCTGAAGTTTACACCATATCACAGTTTTTTTTAACCTTGCCCCGACCACATGTGGAGTTATGAGATCTCTAGCAAGTGTAAACTCAGCAAGGAGTCTGAAATACGACTGTATGAGCACAGAGAACTTCTCTACAGTTACATCCACTTATTTCTTTTTGCCTGGAAAAGTGATGTGCTAATCCTGAAGAGAAACTAAAGAAAGAAAGAAATAATTTTTAAAAATTACAAAAATATGTTTATATATATATATATATATATATATATATATATAAATGGATATAAATTAATATATACTTTAAAAAAACTGTTAAAAATTATATTGTACTAATATCATATATTTAAATATATATTCAAATGTATTTATTCCTGGGTTGCCAATGTGAATTTTATTATGGAATTTAAACATTCCATAACACTGATATAATGCTCAAGAAACATTTCTTTATGAATGTTTAAAAGAAAAAAGTTGTGTACCTTAATATTTTTGATGATTATTCTTCAGAATTCTTCAATGAAGTTCAAAAGAACTGTTTTTAAACAGAAATTTGTATGCAACAATGTGTGTGTGTGTATGTGTATATATATATATATATATATATATATATGCATAATCACAGGTAGATCGCATGCGATAGTGAAAGCAATATAGTGTAGCTTGTCAGTGAACTATGGCTCTTTGTATTAATTGCGTGATGGAGATTTATTACTAATCAAGAACTGGTTTACTGACCAGATGCGCATGACTATCACATGCAATATATTGTGCAGCACTGATATATATATTGGTTGGTTGATAACACTTCAAGTAACACTTGTTAACTATTAACTATGACTTTTCCTCAAAAAACTCTTAATTTGCTGCTTATTAATAGTTAGTAAGGTAGTTGTTGTTGTTGAGTTAAGGGATTGGGTGGGAGCAGGGATGTAGAATAAGGCATTAATATGTGCTTAATTAGCACTAATAAATGGTTAATATTCTAGTAATATGCATGCTAATAAGCAACTAATAGTTGTAACCATAAAAAAATAAAGTGTTTCCGTTTCGCAAAAAATGTCTTACTGACCTTAAACATTTGAAGTGTCATTTTTAGATTATACATATATCATTGGAGCAAGGTTAAAAAAATACCATGAAAAATTGCAGACTGTACACCAAGACAGTATACCGCTTACATCACTTCAACCATGCAACAAGGTCTGTTCAATATTTGCAACATGTGTGCTTGTCTTCACTCAGCGAGAGCTCTGTCTGTCCTGCCTTTCTTTGTTACAGCCACCGTGCTTTGTGCAGTATGTCCTGCATTTGGTCTCCCGCCTTTGCTGGGGCCACGAAGAACTCTCCAAGTTTCCATTCATGCTTCTCATTACTGGGGCATGTTGGGGTTTTATGGAGCCTTGTAAACCCTTGAATTACTGCACTTTAAAATAGATTTTGACACTATTATGTGACTATGCTTATGGTGAAGCCTTTCATTGCTAGACAGAGGACTCATAATGGCGGACGACAAAAGAGCATGACTTGTTAATTATTTTTAACTGCCGGATAAAATGATTATGAACTAGGTAAAAATGCACCAAGGGCCCGTAAGGGGGTGAGACATGTAACGATGTTTTGTCAAAAACACGGCAGTCGTAAACTTCATTTACATTTTTTTTAAATAAATTAAAAGCATAAACTACTTTAGAATCTTTTCATTCTAAAAGCACATGAACTTAGAAATGTAAAAAAACAGAAATTAAGATAAGACTATGACATAACCTAACGGTAAGAGTAAGAGCTGCTGAGTAAGAGTCTTGTGACGATCTGTCTGTGCATTTCTCCTCCCAGGCTTCTTTGAGAAGGGAGCCGTCTGCTGGGCGGCAGAGCGGTCAGAATAGAAGGTGGCAGCCAGTCAAAACACTGCCTGTTATTCCAGCCAGGGCCCAAGTGCCAGTGAAGAGCTTCTTTTCATGCGCCCTTAATGTGGTAAAGTGATCTGCTGCACAATAGGGACACTCAAGGAGGCCATCCCCAGCAAACAGGCCAAAACAAACAGCTCCCCTAGGCCTGGCTGCCTCACCCCCCGGCCCCTTGAACACATCCCAGCACCTCTCAGGTCTGCTTCAGTGGGCATGCAAACAGAAAAACACTCAAAGTTACAGTATACATCTTTTCTTATGCACACACTGTTTCTGGATGTGTACACAAATAACATCCACAAACAAATAAAACACGAACACATGCTGCGACAAATAACACGCGTACCGCATGCAACCACACATACTCCCAAAAAATATGCTGAGCTCACACCCTCATGCGGGGTATCAAAACAAGCAACAGTTCTGAAATCACAATGAAGAAAAATTCCTCATTAAAAGGGGGGGTTCTTGAAGAGATGAAAAAGTATTTTGGTTTAATCTTTTCTAACAAAAATAACAAAACTGCCACACTGCTAATTGAAACACTTTTGTCTGCAAAATCAAAGCCATGTGTGAGACCAGCAAAATCAATTGCTCCAAGCAATATGCAGCATATATAATAAAACAGGAAATGATATCATACTGTGGATCACACGGAGTCTCCTATTTTGAACTTTTTATGACATGGCGAGGTTAGTTAAGGTTATAGTGCTGTGTGACTCCATCAAAAGCAATGATGTTTATATATATCAACACAAACGCACACATTTTGAAAACAATGATTATGTATTAGGAAAGTTCAAAATTCAAGGTACTTTATTATGGACACTCTTACATGTAATTGAGCCACATTTCCACAAACATCTAACAGGCCAATTTCATTCACATGGCTTTCTGCCATTCAGGAGCTGCAACTGGAGAGGCGTGTATGTTAGTATACAGAGAGCGCTGCGGCTGTGGCTTTGACTTCGTGTGGAAGCGCTTTCAATATTGACCACAGCGAGCATTTATGCAGAGGCCCAGCTGGCTCAGAGACAATTTGGCTGACAATGACAGAAGAATTAGCACTCACTTTTACAAGCTCAGCCTCAAATTACTTCTCTAGCACTCCGCGCTAGCTTCAGTAAATGAGTCGAGGCAAATTCAAAAAGAAACTTTACATGTCCGCCCCATGTCTGTAATAAGCCTTCTCCTCCGATCCAAAGACATAATCGTGACAATAAAAGCCCAGGCGTTTACCACACACCAAAGATCATGAGAATTATACAAGCACTACAACCTCTCCTGAAATGGGCTTTTTTCTAGTTTGCAGTGTGCGAGGGAGAATGAAAGGCAAATGCTTTTCCCTCTTCTCCTCTTTCTTCACCCTTTTCTTCTCCCCTCTCCTCCTTCTTGTCTGTTGAAACATGTGGTCAGCTGTTGTGCTTCCATGTGGTCAGATGATCAAAGGCAGAGCGGGATAGTAATTGTCCCCTGCTGAAGCGCAGCTCGGCCTGGGATCAGGGTCCCAGCAGGTGGGGGGACAGCCATGAGAACGGCCGGAGAAGCCGGAGGAACGCGAGAGGCCCTGCCTGGCAGAAATAAAGACTTCCTAAGGGTTCCTCTCTGACAACAGAGCCGCTTGGGGAGAGTGAAAAATGAAGCCTCCACACATTTAGGGTTTTTTTTTTTTTTTTTTTTTTTTGAAGGGGGGAAAAAGGGGGCCACAATGGGGGATGGGGAAAATGAATGCGCAAGAACAAGAGATTATAATATTTGGAGAAAGGGAAGACTTTGATTGTGCGACTCTCGCCTCAGTTGCTGAATTTTAGCATCCCTGATCTGTGTTTTCTAGAGGAAACAATCATGTCACCTAGTTTCAGTTGTAACGATTATGCAAAAGCGCTCATGCAATTGTTGGAAACCCAGTGTACGGGTGTGTCTGTAAAGAACGGGCCAGTAAGAAAGACCGCGCGACAGAAAGCACGAGAGAATGAGATACACCGTGACTAAGTCAGTGTTTACCTGAAGACCAAAGGGAGCTGTGAAAGCTCACAAGTCAGCCTACTTCACATATATGTGGGAGCCCACAAAACACTTTTCACTGCTGTCTGTCATTTTGATTGCCCAGCATGACTCCTTCCCCCCTCAGCAAACCACCCCCCCCACCTCTTCCTCTGGCCAGATGGCTTTTTTTTAACAGTCTGTGTCTTGCACCTCCACTCTCAATCCTTGGAAGAAGCGGGAGGAAAGGGCCAGCGGGGGACATTGGGCTGTGTGGACAAATGGTTTTGAGGTAGCAGAGCAAATAAAATGGATTAAGGGGAACCTTTTCACAGATACCCCCAAAACTAGTTTGGCACTTCTTAGTCGAAGCCCTCATAAGTGCCGAGATGTACCAATCTATCTGCACAAATAAGAAATCTTTGAATAGAATGAAACAAACACTTCCACCGCACCTGAAATAACAGACACCCCAAAGACAGGGTTTCAGGCTCCACATATATGTATTTTGATGGGTACATTGTAAGAACATGAACAAATTTCTCGTCAAAGCCTTTTCTGAAGCTTATAGGTGTTCATTTAACATATAGAGTAGCACCTCCAATCATCAGAGCAGGACACAAGGCGGTCTGACATCTACAGAAGACTATCATCGCAACAAAACATATTCATCAAATCCATTCAAACACAGCAGGTATCTTTCTACAACACCACAAAAGGCCCTCGATTCCTTCAAAGTGGAAAACGGACAGGAAACTCTGTGATTTCATCATCACAAAAGATTTCTGTTGCAACCCGAACCTGAAGCCAACAGACCTGCAGACATTAAGGAGGCTGCTTGATTGACTGGAAAGGGGTAAATAGACCTGTCAATCTCCTCACAGTCCCGACAGAAATGCCTGGGGTTTGAGTGATGGAAGATGTCCCTCTTGCACAATCCCATACATTGCAAACTCATTCATAGATACTTTGCCACAGATCTTCTTGTAATATCTGACAGTGCTTCGGGGATTAGAGGATCAAGATTCAAGGCTGAGCCTTTTGTCTTTGCAACCGATTCGGATTTGTCTCCAGTCTCTCATGATGGCCGAAGCACTTCAATGGTCATTTTGATAGCACAAAATAACCCATTTGATGCTGTTCCAACAAACGCCAAATCAAATGCAAAACAATGACTCCATACGTACCCAAAACTAAATGTCAGAGCAAGAAAGAACTGACATTTGACTTCCTGATGAATGTCATTATGTCACTAGGCAACATAGCATGGACGTCCTGCCTGAATAAAAAGAGCCATTGTCAGACTGCAATCAATAAGAGAGCTAGTTTTTTTTTTGCAAATAATGGACATGAAAAACAAATGGCACATACTAATCAGTCTTTTTGTTTGTTGCGGAATAGTGGAAAAATCCCTTTTGAGCCGACTGTTTGCATTTTGTCTTTTCAAAAGCCCTTTTGGCAGTGTATCAGGTATTTGTAACAGCCAACACGAATAATTATTTTATAAAGGTTTAAACACATACACAGGCCAATTTTATAATGTGCCTACATGGATTTAGATTCAAGGTGTTTGGTTTGTAAAATGGAGAAAAAGAAAAAAAAAAGCAACAACAGAAAGATCAGTGCTGAATCTAATGTGACTGGATTAGATCAGCGACACTGGCCCGTCCCTTCACATCAGGTCACCGGCTCCATGTCACATGACACCAGGGCTCTGACCCCTTCTGTGGTGACATGTTACTCTGAGGTCATTCAGGTCGCTCAATTAGCAAAGGAGACAAAGACCTGGGCGTAGAGGAGGCGAGAGACCAACCATCCCATCCAAAGCAATCCAACCACGTTGCTCTCAGTCGGCCGCGTGCGTCTGCTTGTCTGGCCAAGCCCTCATTTAGCAGTTCACTGACTGGAGAAATGCCCGCTGCTCTTCACGGAGCGTGCGGTGACAGCCAAGAGTCACTAAAGAGCTGAAGAGTCACTCCTGTGCCACATGGCGAGATTACGATCGTACGTTGACGCGTCAAAAGTCTGGTCTTGAATTGACTGGCACGCGCATTGGTGTCAGAAAGAGTCTGATGTCAGACAGACTGGCATCGACCGGCGCACATGCTGGGAGGGGAAATAAAGCTGCTCTTTGGTGTAGTAACAGAACATGCAAGGAAATGTATGCAGGCATATGTGTTTATGCAGTATAGCTTACGCTGTTACACAAACATCAAGGCGTTCATTCATGTCTTCCCGTGCACACACCCCCTGACACTAGACGCCCACTTGTATACAACCTCTTTTCCATCTTGCTTTCCATCTTATAGACGCTCATCCAGGGGGAATGAAACAGAGGAAGATTTCAGCTGAGGGCATGAAGTATGTAGTCGAAGGTATTTTAGGTGCACCTCATTCTGATGGAGGCGCCTAGAGGGCTCAATCAGAGTTTAAACCCTCTTTTTGCAGAGCGATCAGGGTATGCACTTAGTATCTTTTCATCCTGCAGCAACAACCACACATATTGCCGGTGTACTTTAATGATGAAGACAACTTGCTGTCAGAACGGATTGTTCCCTGTGCTTTATCTACAGCTCATAAATCTAGAATATGCTTGGAAAAGTTGAGGAAACTTGCATCAAATGATTTTTAGCTACGCCGCTGTAATCTTCGTCCGTCTGTCTTTCGAGCCCCATTCTAAAAGATTCACTCTCGCAAACTTGCAAGGGCTAAACTACAGCAAGTGCAGCGCAACAGCTGGCCCTGTCATTTCCCTAAGAATACAAACCACCGCAGCTGCTCTCACCGGCATCTGCTGAGCTGTTTATGAAAATAAACGGCGCCAAACCCCATAAACATCCTCATAAAGTCATCAACTATCTCCGAATTTACAGCACTGAAAAATGCATTAGGCCCTGCCTTGATTTGATAGCACTAAATTTCTCAGCTCATAAATATATTTATGTAGCCTATTCACAGAGCGCACCAATTACAAGGCGAGCAGGGAAATTGTCAAACAATGTTTCGACATGTTTAATAACATTGGGGTATGATTTGTCAAGGCAGTGCACCAAACATAGCCACTAATGAGTAGCAATGGAACTCGGAGGCTGCCTGGCCAAATCACGGGGCCTTGGAGGACTATTCAACCATTGTCAACAATTTCACTCTCAGTCCGCACGCAAAGCGACAGAGACGACCGTTAGTGGATAGCACTTAGCTAATGGCTCCCTTTTGGCAGCCGTAATTACACAATGATTAGCTTTACCCACTTCAAACTTTCACACTTCACCTTGTGTTCCTGTAGTCTGCGGTGAGCAGCTATGCAGACCGGCCAGAGCCAGACTTGTTCAAAACAGCACCTTCACGTTGTGGATTCTACGCGTGGAGATATATTTAGTTAGTGCTAATCCAATTGAATCCAATGCTTCCTGTCAGGCAAGGTGCTGGCAGACCACATAAACGTATTAGTAGACAATGAAACCTCCACTCCCGTAATCTAGAGTTTACTGAAGTCCAGATGAAGTAAAAGGTTAGCATGCTTCTGTGAAATGAACATTAGTGTTTGTCAATTGGAGTGATACTGAGGTTTGTCATGTAAGAAACAACGAAGTCAGAGCACTGAAACGCATGATTATTCAGTAAATTCTGCTCTATTTATATCATCATCATTACTTTAACATTATATATTCAACATATCTTTAGGGAAGTTAATTAACTAGTACATTAATGTTTGTCTAAATAAATGCATAAAATGATACTTTAAATACTTATATACATACTATTTAAATCTATATAAATATATATGTATTCACAAAAATCATAGGATTCACATGTCAGATCTGCCAGAGTCGAAGAGCTGGTTTTATCTTAAATCACAACTCTTCTTATCTGTCACATCAACAGAGGTAAATGACGAGATGCCGCTGGTGATCTGTCACTGGAAGTTGAACATATGGGAGGGGAGGGCTTACTGGGTGAAGAAACTCAGCCACCATATTACTTTACAGATGCATATGCTGGCAATAACTACAGGGAACGGGTTGCATCACATCAAAATATGATACTGGGTGCTATGAGCCAAACTAGCTGATAATTGATTAATTAAAAAAAAATAACAAAATAGTATCTTTTTAAATGCAGGTACATTTCTTTCTCTTTTTTTCAAATAAAAAAAATATATAAATAAACATAATTTCAAATCACCATGAACATTTCTGGGTAACATTTTGAACAACTGAAGCATAGCGAGCAATGCTTTTGTTTCTGGTACAGAGACAAAAAATGTAAACGTGAAACATGCTAACAAATAGGAACCCTGATGTCACAGCAAATGGACAGTTTTAGTAACAGCTGCTAAAAAAATAATAAAATCAATAATGGCAAAACAAACATCAGAATTAAAACGAAGCTTCTCCATCGCTGCATTTGGGTGCAGTAGTCAAGTTATTTTGCCCGTAACTTCCCAAGCTAAATCAATAAATATCCTCTTGTGTTGGTTTCCACCATCAATCCTCAGCAGAGCTAAAAGAGGGAAGCACTCCTTCCTCTGATCAATATTACAACAGCGAGGCGAAGGGCAGGCACCTGAGACTCCTGCTTTGTTGCCAGATAGGTCTTTATATGTTCTCTAGAGGACTTATTTACCCCAGCCTTCAGCCTAGATGCACAAGCCACTACATTTCTGGCCTATCCACCTTGATGCCCCCCTCTTCGCGCAAGAAGCCAGATTCAAGTGATTTCTCTTTTTTCCAGTCAAGTTAAACGGTGCACCGTGTGCTCTACTGGATGGCAGGAATTGAAACATTTAAAAAGCCAACAGCGATAAGCCAAGCACAGACACCCCACAGACAGACCACCTCGCCTTGGAGACACTTAAGCGTCTGTGGCTTTGACAGCATTTTCATCACACCCCCTACCCCCCTTCACCATCTGTCAATGTGCCCGGCAACATCAAACCAAGTCTGAGAATGGAAAACCAGAAGACAGACCCATCCACGATACTATCCTCTGTGAAAAAAAAACAACACCGTCACTTGTAGCAGAAAGAGAGTCGCTTGGCGTCTGTTAACATGCATTGTGCAGGTAAGGTTTTTCCTCTTTTTCTCTCACGAGGAGAGGCCAGCGTCGCTGCCATGTGTGCAGTTAGAGGCCGCCCTGGCAGCGAGCGCTGCTTGCACTTGCATCAATTACAGCGGATGGGCCTGACAGCTGTAATTACATACCTCAACACTGATTATGTGCGGTCTGTCATGGAGACCAGCAAGGCACCTATTTTCATGCACTCGTTTAAGCAGTCAGTTGTCAGGGCAAAGTGGCAAAGCAGGAACGGCCCTCTTCGTGAAGGAGGAAGGGAGGGAAAGTGGCGGGGATGTAGCTTGCGTGGAGTTAAGTAAACCCCCCCCACATGCTCTCATCCCCAACCGCCTCGGTCTTGGCAAGATCTCCTGCTGCTCAGGGCAGTAATAGCTACTGCATAAAGAGCCTGTGTTATTATTGTCACAATAGTGAAGGAC
This sequence comes from Enteromius unitaeniatus, assembly GCA_032359435.1. Taxonomy (NCBI): domain Eukaryota; kingdom Metazoa; phylum Chordata; class Actinopteri; order Cypriniformes; family Cyprinidae; genus Enteromius; species Enteromius unitaeniatus. The sequence continues at coordinate 13,469,363 of JAUMHI010000055.1, forward strand.
TCATAGGAAATCTGCTCATTGATGCTGTTGTCTTCTCTTCGGCATGAAGGAAAGACCTGTGCACAACCAATTTAACTGGAAGTTGTCAATAGGACTCAACCTAGTATTTTAGACAATATCGAGTGTTAAGTGGCACAATGATACAGATATGGTTACATTAGAGGAGGAAATGAAGGGAAGTAAACCTGGTAGTAAGAGAGAAAAAAATAACAACGTAGAGCTCCCATGCACAGCTGATGCATTGAGCTCACTGAATCGATTCCAAGGAAAATCAAATATGCCATTAATATTTCATTCACTGTCTATGCAAGTTAAATGCACTAGCGATCACATGGTAAAATAATGAGCATTTTTTGTTCCTTAGCTCAACGTAAAATTAAGACTTGAAAAAAAACGGAAGTGGGAGCGCTTTAACATGAGTGGCGATATATGTTCGGTGCAAACTGATTTCGAGTTTTGGCTCGGTGTCCTTTCTGATCCCACCCCCCCTATCTCTCATACTTCCTGTCTGCTTTCAGTACTGTCGTATATAAATAAGGAAAGACACCAAAAATAAATATAAAACAAAGGGTCATATATTGGATGCAATTCAATCACTGTCGAGCACCAGTCTTTTAAGAGACAAAAATCAGCCTGTGCCCTAGCCATGCCACCCTCGCCCTTTTCAAACCCCCATCCCAGACACCCATATTCCAACCCCCAACGCTTGCATTAAAAGCCTGGCCAATCCAGCTGTGAGTTTGGGCAAACTGCCAAACTGTCTGGCAAACTAAATGGAAATCTCTGAAACGAATACAGTAGCTATGATTTCACCAAGCCTTTGGACTATACAGAGAAACGGCTTCATCTACAGCTGTAATGCGTATGATGCATATGTTTTGATTATTGACATCATTTACATAGCTGTCATTGAGTGCGTTCACATCTCTCAGCCATTACGTTTACATTTAAACATTTTAAACAGTGCTCTTTTATAGGCAAAAAGTCATCACTTAATCAAAACCCAGATTTTTGCCCACAACCCCAATTTCATTATGCAAGTACACACCTTTACCAGCTTATTCAGAATACACATCATTAGCATTTTAACATAAAAACTGGAGAAACTCTTTAAAATCTTAATTAACGGCAATATATAGCTAGCTAATTCTTTGCCAGCTTTTTAAAATGCATTCAATAATTTCATTTTAAAATGAAAGTACAATGTAGTAACCAATCAAAACAACCATTCTCAAAGGTTTTAGGCCGAGTAGAAAATTTGACCCCAAATGTAATATTAGTATCATTCATATATGACAAATAAGGGCTACCACAAATGAAATTAAATACAATTATTTAAAAAAAATAAAAGATCACCTCTACTAACTAACTAACTTTTGTGGGACGTGATTATGAAAGACGCCACTTCACAAGCACAAAAACAAACACTCACAAAACTTTGCTGCAGAAAAGCGTTACGATTGGTTAGGCCTACCTGTCCTCCAGTATTTGTTAACTTGTTAACTCCCTGGTCACATGGCTTTAAAGAGACAACTGGCCACTGAAAAACAAATGGGAAGAAAACACGTTAGAAGCTGAAGCATACTTTTGTCATGTCTAAACGTTAAAACTGAATTATTTCAGCAGGTCTGGGTGTTTACTTGACTGTATTTCAGTGAGGAGATCTGTAGGTATCATTATGCTCACTAAATGACAAGTGTTTTTGAGTGCTGGTATTTCCTCGTGACTAGTTAAGATGCGTTTTCAATGTACTCCATTATGCCATTACCGAATTTCTGCAAACCATAGTAAGCAAATGTCTGTGCTTATAAAGCTCTCACTCTTCAGTCAATTCAACAGTGTGAGGTGCGAGTGCTCTCTTTTCAGTGACCTTCAATAGCTTATTGATTTCTGTGAATACAAAAGTGGCCACTCATACCCCAAACTCTCATGTTCGCAAGTTTCATTGAACTGCAGCCGCTTTCTCTCGTGAAATGTCCAAAGCTCTAATCACGATAGTAATAAAAAAGCAGACTGTTTTGCTCCAACAAACAACAAACATAAAAACACCTAAGTGAGTGCGTGCATCGCTATTTGTCCGAACGCATTGTGAGGATAATGGCATTTAATCCTCACGTCATCCCCCACCCAGACTCGCTCCACACACCCTGCCTTACAAAGACCGTCCTCCAATAATAAGCTGTCTAGTCCTTGGCTTCCAGGCCTTTGTCATATTGCCTATCGACATGTTAGATTAAACAAAATTTCACATGTCAATTAAATGAGTGTTGCCCGGGTGATTAGCAGATCCCACTAATTGTCTCCCTCCTCCTCTGCCATAATTTTCCACATGGACGAACAGGAAAGAGGGCTTTGTTCAACAGGGCCCCCATCAAACATGTCGAAGATGGGTCTTTACGTTCTCCTCCACTTCTTCCCATTCTCCTGGGGAGAAGCCGACGAAGAGAGGGATGAGGTGGGGAGGAGTGGAGATGAGATTGGAAAAGGGAGGGATTGGATTCACTTTTCAGGGGCGCCCTGTTCAGTTCAGGGCATCCCGCTGACGGGGTGCAGCGAGAACGCAAACAGTGGGTCCTTTTCGCCTGACGCAAGGCCCCACTCACACACTCCCACACGTGCACCCTCACTGATAATTACCCAGCCGGCCCCTAGAGACAAGACGTCTACAAAGACTGGGCCACTAACTGTTTTAGACAGGGGCCAAGGCACTCCCAAGGTCTTCCTCTTCTACATACTCTAATTTCTTTTTTCTCTGCCATATGTTTGTTTTGCTTGCCTTAATGAACATGCTCTCTGGATCTACCTCAAATTTGGTCCATCACATCAAAGAGGTGATGTTGGCGTGTCTGGTTGGCTTCAGTTGATGTAAGACGATGAAAAGCAGTTTGTTCAAATATATAGGCTAAGCTACGCACTTCTTCTGCCCAGTTTCACTCCAGCATAACAAGCACAAACAAGACTGCTGTTTTTAATTCTGATGCTATTTTTTTCTTCCATTTATACAAAAAGAAAAATAGTGACCAAGATTTACTCACATTTGTGCTGTTCAAAATCTGTATGCGTCTTCTGAAGAACACAAAAGAAGATCATCGGAAGACTGCTGTGGTCCGAACATCACTGACATTTACAGCAAGGAAAAAAAAATTTCCACAGAAGAAAGAAAGTCTTACAAGTTTGCAACAAAGTGAGGTTGAACTACCACTTTTAATGTGCCTGTGCAACACTGACCCAAAATCAGTGGCATTGGTTTTTGGCAGACAGCAGAAGTCCTGTGAAGGAAAACCTGTCTGAAAATAGTGTTTTTGTAATTTTGGAAATGCAAATGCACTGCATATTTTTATTTTATATTTAACCCTCTCTAGCATTGCAAGTTAATGTTTTAATTGTTGTTTAGGTCAGTTTTATTTAGTTAGTTACTTTGTACCGCAAGGACAAACGAAGCAAACCTGAAATATCTTGTTAAATTAGCGCTATTTGTTTATGTACTAATATTTAGTATTTTTTTTTACCTCAAAACTCTTTTGTAGTGCAGCTGTCCTTCAGTCACAAAATACAGTGTGACAGTGTTTGAGAAAGTAATTTTAAAAGTAATGCATTAATATTGTGTTACTTCAAAAGTAACTAATTATGTTTTTTATGGAAGGTAATGCGTTACATTAACGTTTAATTCTGGGCATGGCTGGCTTGTCTGTTTTTTATATAAAAAGTTATATTTTTGACAAATGTATGAGCCCTTTTACACCAAAAGTGATGAGTAATTTAATTTCTGTACAGTAGAATGTAGGAGAAGAAAGTTCAACACTCTTTATCAATAAATAAAACGAAGCACTAATGTTAGTAATATTTGTTTATTTGCATGGTTTACTTGGATCCGTATAAGTCAGTAGCAAAGACACTGGTAAATAAAATTGGAATAAATACATAAAGGATACTTGTGTTATTTAACATATTTATTTATGCATGTTTGCATCATATTACGGGTTTGCATTTCACTATAATGCAAACATAATACTAAATCAGCATTTCTGAAATGCATGATCACATTTATTCAAGAACTACAGTAACATGATGTTTATTTGGCACACACAAAAACACCTCTGCACTGAAGGTCATTGCACACTGAATTTGAAATCTTTGCACATTAAAAAATAAATACAACTTCACGTTGTATCAATCTTGTTTATACACTGCCTCTGAAACGTTCAAATTCCATTTTCTGCATTTTTACCTCTATAGCATGCATTTATAATAACAAATAATAACTCAGTGTGCAAGGACCTTTAACTTTACTTGCACTACTATATTAAAAAAAGCAACTCCGATATTTCCTTTTAAATTAAAAATGCATTACTTGATTATGTGGCTCACCTTACTTATATACTTATTACTAATGCGTTACTGCGTTAAACCCAAACTGACTCAAGTTTTCCCAACCTTACTCAAGTGATCACACTCTCTTTGCCTCATTCTCTCCTCTAAGTGAATAAGGAGTCTGGTCAAAGAGGACATAGCCCTGTTTGCACTGCACTTTCTCAAGTGTACACAATGGAAATTGTGTTCCATTGAGTCCAAATATGCTGGAAGTTTCATTTAAAAGGAGGACAAAGAATTGGCTGCATGGTCTACTTTTTGTGCTGAGGCAGCAGACCATAGGACTAATAATAGATAAGGGGAATCTCACATCTGAGTCTACCTCACACACTGAACGTTGGCGGGAGAAACATGATGGGCATGAGTGTGACATTCATCCGTACTCTAAATTCATTCACTCAGAAATCATGCTCACTCTCCTTCCTTCCTTTGCACACTGCAGTTTCCCAGAGGCCTGTATTATGTATGTGTAAGTGTGTGTGTGTGTGTGTTTAGTCAGTGAGTGCCAGTCACATGTAAGTGCTCAAGCATGAATGTGTGTGTACAAGTACAAAAGAAGCAGTCGACACAAACGGTATCTTAAACAAATCTCAGTGGAGAGTTAAAAGAGCGTCTCTGAATCTGATTATACCAATGAATTCTCTACTTCACACATTACTTTCCACATGAACACACAAAATGAAAATACTACATTTGTCCTGAAAAAGCCATAGTACACATGAGTGTTAGCGCCCTCATATTATTCAAAACGCAGATTAATCTCCAAATATGAAGAGAATTTAATTCATTCCATTAAATGTTGTTAGCCTACACTTCTTGTATTTCCAACCTGTAAAATTTGAAGCATTTTAGTTATTGTTCTTTAATGATTAGTCATTTGACATCTTGTAGATGTGATCATCCCGCGATTCAACTGTTTGTTTTAGTTTATGTTTTAGTATTGATAAACTGCTGAAACAAACCAATCAAACAGTCTTTTAGCCATTATTTAAAAAAACAACAAAAAAACGTATTTTTCATTTATTTAATTAGCCAAGCCATCTGGTTGAGCTATTATTTGATTAGAAATATCATATCTTGAGAAACTGCTTAACTGCTTCAATTATTTTAAACAGTATTACATGACTTCTAAGTCTATCAATGCCATGCCAAATTGCTAAAAATAAATATGGAAGCAAGCCAAACATTCGTTTATATCCGTTTGAAAGACTTTTACTTCATCTGTTTGGTGGAATGACCAGCACAATTCAATCCGAGCAAGATCTTCAAGAATCAGCTAAAAACACGTCTTCTATCTTTATTTGACTAATCTCTATTCGAATACTATACTTAAAAAAAAATTGCTCCTTTTAGACCTTTTCTTTTTTACACACCTATCATCAATTCTAGCTTCTCTATTCTTTCTCTATTCTATCTATTCCTTATCTTTTTAATTATTGTACGATTAACAAAAACAAAAAAGCTATAGCTCTCTATAGCATGCTCTATTCTTTTTCTATTCTGTCTGTTTTCCATATTTTATGTTAAGCTAACTTTAAATTGTTACAGCAGTTGCGCATCATTGCTCTTTTGTTTATTTTGATCGTTTCCGTTATCCTCTTTAGTAAGTCGCTTTGGATAACTGTAAACAAATCTATTTACACAGTTTGTCAAGAAATAAGACATATCATTGGTAATATTAATAAACAGGTCTACCAAATGTCTTGACTAACAAAATTAAATTGTAAATAATGAATGTTAATTTAAGTCAATTGCATCTAGTTTCTTAAAACTTAAAACTTGAATATTTTTCAAAGTGACTTGGGCTGACCTTATGTTCTAATGCTTCTCAAAGCAGTAAAAACTGCAACTACAGTCATTAAAGTCTGCAAAGGGCTGTGAACAAGAGGGGGAAGGTGGTGGGTAGGATTTGGGGGGGGGTTTCTATGGCAACACTGAAGTTCAAGTCCCACCGTGTACTAGAGGAAGTAGCATTCCATCCGTACAGCACGGGTAGTCCCTTTGTTGGGGCAGACTGCATGAGACATGTTTTGCTGGCTCAGGACTAGCCCCGTAATATTAAATAAATCATGAACACAGGCTCCTTAGGGACAGGGCTGTAAAGTGCTCAGGACAGGACCCCTAATGTCTAGAAGGGGTTGGTCTTAGACTGGCACTAATTTGACACAGCGAGGTAATCTGACAAAACTATGGGGCTTCTCCGCTTTGTCACAATGTGTAAAGGCCCTTGTATTTAAGGATGGCTGCTTTCACAGTGGAGTTAATTAAGGCACAGTTTAACACAAATTGCTGAGGACAGAACCTAATTGATGGCCTTGAGGGTCAGAGAGCTACCTTAAGCCTTGCGATCTAAACTGTGAGTCTGTAAGCTGGGCTGTCATGGGAAATTTAGCTTAACAGAGAAGCCATTCAGTCTTCTGCACCAATATAAATCACAGCAAACTTTGAAAATAGAAAAAATATCTGTTATGACTAAGAGACTCGAGAATAGATTCCATCAATACTGCAGATCAATACCGTCTCTTACCTCTCTCACAACTCTGACACACTTGATATGTCTTGTGCGGGCCAGTGCAGCGAGTCACACTCAAAAGATAACATAAAAAGAAAGTCAGCTTTCAACATCTGACAATGATTGTAAATGATGCTCCTCTTCAACTATAGGAAAAGGCTACTCCCCTTAGAATACCACTCATGAATGGAACAGAATCTAAATTCCATCAAAGACAAACACCCCATGCCACCTGTGACAAAGACTATAACAAGGTCAATATTTAAATCGTTTTTAAAAATTCTGTTTTTCCTTCCAAAGGCAAACATTCTTAAGGCAAACATCAGAGAACTTCCTGAATCAATGGCTTCTTGCCTTTATTCAAAGAATAAGGAGTTTGTCCAGGGACTAAATTTATATTTTGGAGACCCATATAGTAAATACACACTATAACAAAACAGACTCCTGAGTGGACTTGGGTTATATTTTTATAGTTTTACATTCACATTTTTAGTTTTGACTTAATTATGTCTGATTACTTTTATTTTAAAATAAAACAAAATTGTATTGTATTATATTATATTATAGACATTTCATTTATTTATTTTATAAAAATCTTTTTTTTATTCAGTTTTTTTATAAAATAAAAAGTATTACGGTATATCTATATTTTTATAGAGTATTTAACTCAATTTCCAAATGCTTTGGCCCAACGCCAAAAGATCCACGAAGGTTACTAAATATATTCATTTCAGAAAACCACATATATGTACAACAGGAATTATCATTTCATTCTTGTAAGAAAGGACTTATTAGGAACTCTAAGAAAATGAAGGTCTTGTAAGTAGGGATGGGTACCGAAGCTCTGTACTAAATTGATACCGGTGCTAAATTATAAAAGAACGAAGTATCGTTAAGCTCTGGTGTTAACAGTTCTGCTATTGGTACTGCAGAAAAAAAATACATTTCCTATTTATTGCTAAATAATCATTACCTAGCATATTTTAACCTTTTCTAATTTGCGCTAATATTAAAGACATTTGCCAGCACTTTTTATTGACAATCTCACACGAGAAATGTCCGTCTGTTCTGCGCATAGGTTCTGCAGTACACAGAGCTCGCGCATACGCACTCGTGCTTAATGAGTGACAATGGTGGAGAGAACCAAACAATCTAAAGCAGTGGTTCTCAACTGGTTTGGGCTTGGGACCCACAGGCCCAGTTTCACAGACAGGGCTTAGCCTAAGCCAGGATTAGGCCATAGTTTAGTTAGGACATTTAAATAATTTTATAAACATGCCTAAAACATTAGTGGAGATTAGTGGAGAAAATGTTTTTCTAACTATATATATATAGTTAGAAAATAAAAACAAAGCAAATTTATGTGCGGCATAACATCTCGCAGGGCAGGATAGTTTGCTTTTCTGAGGTGAGAGACTTCTCATAACTAGTTACGGAAATAACGACAGAATAATGTCACTGACAATAAAACTGTTGATATCTCATCTGACCGCAGACACTGAACCGGGACAGTGCGTTTTTACTTATTAAATTGCATTTGACAGAAGAACGGCTTTCATAGCCTGTGCCCGTCCATACTTCCTTTGACGCTTCATTCACTTCACGAGCAAAGTCTGGCAAAGCTGCCGTTTTAGAGCATTTCTGTACCCAAAAAAGTGGGAACCAATGAGATACGAGCTCATGATGACGCAGCTCTGAGCCAGGCTATGGCTTTTATGCATGTCCTTTAAAATAAAAAATCTTGCATAAGAAAACATTTATAATTACTTATGCTAGCAGTCTTCCAAAATAACCACATCACAGAAGGTCTCTTTAAATTAGTATGCTATAATAATGCTGATAATTTAATAAACACACATTTTGGTTACATTAAGTAGTTTTTTTTGCAGTAGCCTAAATCAATTTTAAACACTAAACATGCCTTTACAGTACTGTATTTACAAATAGATGGATAATAATAAACTATGCTCATTAAGAATTAAAGCAGAGATCATAGAAAATAGAGAAAATTAAGATACCTAATGTATTCTATTACCTAGTAATAGAATACATTAACTTTATTTAGTGTACATTGCAAGAGGTTCCAAGCTTTTATTATTTTTAATCCCAAACACAGATAACTAATTTATGTGAATGTGATTGTTTAAAAAGCTAATTGTTTAGCTGCACTCTGCAACTTTTCTGTCCATTCTTTCTGTTCAATAGCTGTTTATTTATTTGTTTTACAATCATTTGTTTTGTTTGTTTAATATTTGCTCAAACATTGGTGTTTGTTAGGCTACAGATTATTATTTAACTTTTTTTTTTGTGTTGTTAATTCTGTTCTCAATTAGTATTAATATTAAAAACACAACAAAATGTACCGATAAGAGTACCGTTAAAGTACCGGATCAATAAGTGGTAGCGATAAAAGTAATACCTTACAGTAAAACCTCAACGATAGCCATCCCAGTCTAAAATGGTTAAGGGCCCAGTCTTTGCCCTCGTCTTGTCTCTGGGGGCCGATTAGGTAATCACCACTGAAAGACGTCGAATTAGGAGCACTCGTCACTATTAAACAACTACAGCCTTGTTTGTTTCAACATGAACACAGGTCAGGAGATATCAGGTGTGAATTATGAGAGGCTAAAAGGACAGATTGAAAAGGAAAACTGTATTGCAGCTGTCAAGGGTCTGCAGCTGGCCTTGTCACTACAGCTCTAAACGACCATACATAATCAGTTTTGGGTCACATGATGAAGTACACACAAATAACACTCAAAGCCCATCCAGTCAGAGTCAGCATCCAATGCTGTTAGTCCTCATGATGCGGTGTGCCTTACTTGTTAAGCTGTGATTTATAAATGCAATCACAACACTGCTTCACACAAACAGACATCATTGGCTCCAGTTACACCTGGTATTAACACCAGTCTTGGCTGATCTGATCACAGCGGACAACTGAGACATATTACTGTTTATAGCAGGTATTTACACTTGCAGGACAAATATGTACAAAGACTGAGGTGGTCAAAGGGTACCATTATACAAAGGGTACACTATTTAGTACAACATGAGTACACTAATATGCACAATTCAGAGGAATGGTTCAACCCAAAATGAACATTTTGTCCATTTACTCACCCTCAAGTTGTTCCAAACATCATGTTGAATGCAAAATAAGGTATCTGAAAGTGTGTTGGTAACCAAATAGTTTCTGGTAGCCATTGATGTCCATATGGGGGGAAAAGATTAAAGCAAAGCACTATTAAAGCAACTGTTTTATTAGTAGAATCAGAAAAAAGAAATCAATATAGATTTGGACCAACATAAACATAATATTTTAAGTACTAATATGTAGGGGACCGCAACAAGGATAGCTTTTGTAGGTCCCAATACTGTATATGTATCTCATATGTGACCTCTAGCTGGATCATATTTCAAGGGGAGGTTCTCTAAACTCAAAACTCAAAACTACATTAAACACTTACTACATCATTATTTAAATTGTCTTTAAAAGAGATCAGCATGATTTAATGCGGTTTTGGACACTGAAACTTTTATTATATGAAAAAACATGAAGTTGAGAAATGACAGACGTTTCCATTTTTGAGTGAATTATTTCTATAACTCTTTAATCAAGGGTTCATTTTTAGTAATGAGTAGTCTGAAAAGTGAGAAGGTTTTGGTTTTGGCTTTGACTGCTGTGATTTAAAGAGCTTCACAGAGGAGCTCTGTCTTCAGGTGTTTTGAGTCTATAAGAAGACAAGTTTCCAAGTTCATCCTGGTGAATGCGCTTACTGCCGGTCCTCAAAGTATGAAGCTAGTATTGATGCAATCAAACTAAGACACCAAAGCAGCAGTATACATTTCAAATGCACCATAAAAAATCCTATTGAAGGGATGGGAGACATAGAACCAGTGGACTTTGTTGGCTTGCAGTTGTAAAGCAATGTCAGACTCAAGTTTCCCTGACCATGAGAAATAGCCCCAAACGCACCCATCCATGGCGTCCCCCACCACCACCCCTCACTGCCTGCGGCTCCCTGGGGGGGATCACCACCTCCTGACCTCCTCTACTAAAGGGTCAAAGGGAATTTAACACAAGGCTCCCACATTCCTCCAAGGTGATAATTGCTGTTGCTCTCTACAGGGGGCCATCAGGCAGTGAGTAAACAGGAGGAGCTTAAAAAACTCACCTACTCCCCTCCCCTCACACAGCATCCCGTGGATGACACACATGAATTATGGCATCAGCCGACAGTGTGTCGACAGCGACACCAGCGCAGCGTATGTTTTTTACAGCCCTCGCAAGTGTGCAGCTGTTAGCCTCAGTGTAAACAGCAGAGCCACTTCACACCTTCAGTCAGACGTCTCCGAGCACCTCCTATGCTAATAAGATTTATTGAAAATTTCAAACTGAGCCCATAATAAAACAAAACATCATGGCGGCTTAATTAGTCCTCTTCATCATCTATACCCCCCACTCTGTTGTCCCTTAAGGAGAAGGCCTTGGAGGGAACTGATGGATGGACCATGTCAGGGATGAGACCTCCCTAATTAATCCAGGACTGAAGCACTGCTCCTCTCCTGCGGACGCGAGCCGTGATAATGTACCTCCAAAACTATCATCCATTATAGAAAGTTCAGGTTCAATTTGCTGTGTTCTCACATCAATAAACATTTTGATAAAAAAGGATATGAAAAAAAAAAAACTCTAAATCATTGTGCATGAAACACTCAGGGCGAGCTCTAGGTTACATTTCGAGAAATATTATAAATATGTTTTCAAAACTTCACATTACTATAAGCACCAAAAGCACTGCAAGTACAAAAGAAGTGATAGAAAAATACTAGCTGATCAATATGTAATAACTATTTCAATGGTAATGCCTGATATTATTTTGTTTAAACAAAAAAATTTTATATCAAAATAAAACTTTTTTGTCTTTTTAAATGTTACAGGTGAATTCAGGCAACATCACATCATTATTATGCATACAAAATTATAAAACTAAAAAATATAAAAATTGGATGTTCTTTTTGGGATTTGCCAAAGATTACAATGAACAGGGTTGTTTAATTAAATTTAATTATTTGTAAACGTTTAGTGAGAGTCTAATGCTGTTTTTTTCTGATAAAGGCAGAAAATATTAAGAAAAAAATAATTGTTTATGTCAAACAAAACTCTTTTTACTAATTAAAATACCTGATTGTCTGCTTGTTAGTGTCTTAAATAGGAAGACATCTAAACCATTCTCAGAAGTGGGTCCCAAGCACTGAATTCAGGATGACATGTAAGATCAGCTTTCTCAACAAATCCATAAGTGACGCATGAAAACTATATGATGTCTAAATTTCTTAGCATCATGACTGTTATAAATCCTCAACAAAAACATTCTGAGAACCAGTATCCAACAATTCCTCCAGTGCAGCATTTAATATCCCATAAACAATTATAGACAGCAAAATCTGGTTAGGAACAGCCTGCCTTTGGTGTTTGGTTAAGGCTATTACTTTTAAGGGGAAAGGAAGACATTTTCTTGTCTGCTCGACATTTCCTGGCCTGTGCCCACATGTGGTTTCCCCGAGCCACACAGTGAGGCTTTGGGGGTAATAAAAGCAGAGGTGGTGATTAAGGAGCAGGAATAATGGCCTCCACAAAACCTGGAATGCGTTTAACTGCCACACCAACCCGGGAATCATTCAGGGCCCAGCTCCATTAATATCTGCCATTATTCAGCTTTTCCAAGGCAGATGCATTTTTGACTTATTAGGCACTGCAAAAATACGGTCATTAGCTTAGCGGTTCTACAAAACCCTAACAGGGCATAAAAACAAAGAGAAGTGCGTAATCTCTGGAACAACACAGGACAGTATCAATGTACAGTTTCACTCAACCAGATTGATTGCTAATTCATGAGCAAATCCTTAAGTGTTAAAGTAAACTTCTAATCAAACCTTCAGTGACGTGCAAGCAGATCATACAAAAGATTGCATGAAGCCGTACAAATTCATCAACTCCCCAAATGGTGAAATAGTAATGAAAATGAATAAGAGAGTACTGGTTTTACTTGATGTACACGTAATGTTGTCCATAAAGGCAAGACAAGCCATTCACAGGTTGTCTAGTGCCTACTAATTTTTGTCAAGCAGTGCTTCCGTTATGCTTCTCTAACCTGCCTACTGATTTAACCTTGTTAAATTTTGTGAGTCCTCTATAAATCCTGGATTAGGGAGGACAAATGTCACAGAGACTCTCACTCAAAGACATCCTCACAGTGACTGTGTGCTCAGCACACCCAAACCCCATCACTTTCCTCATTACATGCACTTCATGGCTCCTTAAGGCTCCGGGTTTTATCTGGGATTTCACATTTCTCCTCTTGCACTTGATTTGCCCGGCCCCAGTAACTTGCAATCAGGACCTGGTGCAGGGCTCAAGAGCTGCAGAGCGGCACCTTGATTTTTGCAAAGTACCAATGGTAGAGTTAAGCCCTGATAATTACAGGTCAAAAATACGCTTCTGGCCTCCTCCCACAGAACACACTGACCTGAGCTAATGGTTAGAGTGTGGGAGCAACGACAGGAGTTTGCATTTTATCTGCTTGTTCAGTTGTTCTACAATGTGCCAGGGTAAGGGGGTCCGTGTGTGCTTTGGATGTCTGTTGAGTATGTGTCTAATTGAGAGGTAAGCAAAAAAAGAGTTTTGTGCCTTCAGAAAGTTTCCAATAAATATCCTGCTCTTAATTTTAAACACCTGCCCATAAACCTCTATGGAATGCTAAATAAAACCAAAGCTTTCAGAGAAAGCCTTCTGTCTGGCTCTCACACCAAGACAGCAGGATTTGTAATGGCTGTAAGTAAGATTAAGCAGTTCAGGCTGGACCGGCTGTGTAAAAAAAAAATTTAAATGCAGTGGTACACGCTTCACAGTAGGGATGTGCACAAGTAATCAAATATTTGACTACTTGGCTGCATTTAAGAGTCAAGCGGTAAGGCCCTGTCCCAAATAACGCTCTAAGATGCTGTGTCCATACTTTGTTGATGCACAGAAATTATGGCTTCGATTTGAACACAAATCGCAGGTGCTCACAGAGGTTCACTATAGTTTAGTGGACATTTACACAGCAGCTATTGCAAGTACATAAGTGTGTAATTTATAAATAAAATTTTTAGGCCTCTGCCTGTCTTGCATGACCTGTTTGAATCCTGGCTTCATGTCATCTCTATATAGTTCTATCTAAGTAAAGGTAAGGCAAAATATTTTACATATAACATATTTTACATTTGCATTCACACACACAAATATATATATATAAAAAAAGTTTATATATGCACATTAAACACTGTATAATATAGGCATATATATTGTAAAATACACACACACACACACATATATATATATATATATATATATACGCAGATTGATATGCACATTGTATATTATATAAACATAACACAAAATTAATTAAAAAAAGATGTATTTAACGTGTATATATATATATTTATGTGTAAATATAAATAAAAAATTGTGTACACGTTGTCAGCACCTAAACAACAGCAAAAAAAATAAGATAACAGCGAGCATCAATCATGTTTTCTTTGTGTCCACCCTCCACATCCAATCACAAAACACACAGCAGACCTTGTGCACAGCAAAATAGGGCAGGAAAAGGGTCTTGAACTTGCTTTCAATTTTGACCCCCAGGAGGGGGGCGAGGGGTAACCTAGGGGCCGGAGACGGTTCTACTAGACTGCAGCTCTGGTTTCGATTGCCCAAACTCCTGACGCCTTCCGCTGCTGCACCTGTCAGCCGTCAATAGACCCCCTGCCCGCACCCTTTCAGCATGGTGAATATATGGCCATGCTCAATGCCCCCACCCAGCTAATTACTAAGACCTCAAAGGCCTGGATCTGCTGCATGCACCACTACAACACCAAACCAGCCTGTTCTGACCTACGCATCTTACACACACACGCCTGCGAACGCACTTACACATGTGGGTCCCTCGTGAGGAGCACGGCTGATGGAGGCACTATTGCGTGGCAGGAGATTAACAGAGCTGTCTACACGCAAGCATGAATAATACAGTTATCACTCCAGACAGACAGGCAACGGCAGGTTTAAACCCTCGGAATCTAAATACGCACTCTCTGAAAGAGAGGATGTGAATGAAGCATCTGTAAAAAAATAAATCAAGATTAGGAGAGACTGGGGCTAGTTGTCACATGCCTATGTCTCAGTGAATAGAGTCAAAAGTCTCATTACACACATACGTTTTCTTTAGCAGTAGTTTTAGATAGTTGGATTTAATACGCAATTCTTTTTTTTCTTCTTCTGTGAATTGGATTCTTCAATCATATTTTTGCAGTTGTTCTTGTGTGAAACCATTAAGCACACCATATTCATACTAAGACACTATAAGGCAAGAGTCAACTCTTTAATAATGAAGTCATGTTGAAACAAATTCTTCTGGATTTCGAGCGTAATACAGAATAATGTAATAGCTTAATGAAAAAAATAAATGTAGGATGGGGACTTGTTTCTATCCATCATTTGTTTGGATTTTGAGATGTGGGCGTTGCATTCAGAAGTGAAGGCTGATGAATCAGAGCTCGCAATGATTGGTTCAGCACACGTCACCAGAAACCATCATTTTCACTACAAGATCAAGTGTTGATCACATTTACAATTATGAAAGCAAATATAAAACTAAATAAAACAAATGTAGAGAACAAAATATCTATAACATGCATCTGGAAAATAGACACTTAAATAATTAACTGGGTCTAGTCACGTTTTTATATAAAACTTTCAAATAAATGTTTTAATTTATAGCTTGTTATTCTAGTAATCTATATTATATTTTTTTTGTTTATGTTGTTTTTGTTTTTGATCAATTTGGAGAACAGTTTTGAGTTTCACAATTGTTTTATATCTTTTGGAAACCCCTATATTAGGGTTAAATATCAGATTGTTATTATTAACTTAAACCTACCCAATATATTATGCAAACATACCTCCCTACAGGGACATAAGGTGTGCAAATTACGGCGGGGAAATAAATAGGCGTTGATATCTAATAGAAATTCGGTTTCCATAAAGAACCGTGGTGCCGATGCGTGCGTAACGCACAATATATAGCAGCACATAGCCAATAATCCACATGTGCGCAATCATGCATGAAGCATGATTTAAAAATGTGCACATCAGCGGGATGAAACTGTCAAAGGCACGCTCTAGACCGACTTGTAATCCCAACAACAACAAAAAACACATGACCAAGTACGCCTTGGCACCTGATTCGCTGTGGTCACAGTGATGCTGCAGGAGCTCAAACATGGATGCGCCTCGTTAACACTTCATAGTGCGAATCGTTGCAGGTGGATCTTCGCATTATCTCGCTACATAAAGTGGGCTTAAAATAGCATGTGCTGCACACAGTCATACCCACATATAATGACGTTTCCATCAACTATCAGCACTCCAGCATTCCCCGTCTCCTCTCTCTGCCCCAGACACAGGCAGCTGCACCTGCGACAGCCCACCGGCTCTGTTCTAACACAATTCCCCAACATTACGCATACATTTAATTGAAGATGTTACATATGCCCAGACTACAAAGTGCGACATGTTATCTGTGCCCCGCGTGCAAACTGGCATCGCTGCGTACCGGCGTCAGAGAAAGTGTGTCGTCTGCGCTGAACTTGCAGAGGATGAAAGTGATGGTTGAGAAGCGCTCACTCAGCTCAGGTCCTCAGCATCCACCTCCCAAACTACAGAAACCTGTCTCGTAGCATCCAGTACAGAACAGGTTCAGGGCGTCCCGCAATCACCGTCCGCCCTGCGACATATTTTTAGTTTTGACCCGTTGATGTCATTTCCTGTATGAGAGCCACATACCTTGAGCCGTTTCAAAACCACTAATTGGGAGCAATTTTTCCGCTCGCTGGACCGCGCTGGTCTATAGGGTCAAATGAGCGGTCATTACGAAGACATTCGTAAAGAAATCTGTCGGGTTTAGTGTTTTGAAAGTGTGAGAGTGTTTAGTGTTTTATATAATCGCGATTTGATTCAGTCGCATTTTATTTGAGTCAAAGGCGTGTACAGTAAATGTTTTATGTAAGTGACCTTTAGCAAACTGACCTAAAGGCCTTTCTTAAATATTTATCTAGAAAGTTTGATAAAAAAAAAAAAAAAAAAACATGGTGGATTTCTAATCTGTAGCCTACAAAATTCCAGTTAATTTTTAAACGATTAAATATTTTATTTAAACGCCTGAAGAGTGAGTTTTGTTGTTGTTATTTAAACTTTTATTATCTTTTTATAAAAATGTTTATTATGTTTTATTATCATGGTTGTCTGCTACAAATTAAAGTAATCATATAAATTAATGTCAATTGCACAGATTTAAAATAATTCAAAATAATATGCCTAAATATATCAAAATAATTAATATAAAATATAAAACTTTTTTATTTGACTTTTTTATCTCAGTATTGCTTTTAGTCCTTTAAAGTTTTATACTAAAAACTATCCTATCAACTTACTGTACCGTGGTAAGTGGTATGATTTCATTGAACTTACAAATGAATGATCTCCTCTACATGCATCTAGTGTTGATCAATAGCTAGTATTTGAACAGACACCCTATTTGTGTGTATTTGCAAATGATTATAGTCATGTGTTGGTCAGGCATTTTGATGTTGTTTGAGTTTTTGCAGTTGACATTGGCCTTGCTCGTATTTGTAGTTGACCTAGTCTTCTTGCCTACACCTTCTGAGTTAAGAAAAGAAATGCTAAAGATTTTCTGTCCCTGACTAATGCCCCTTCTAGTGCTGGATAAGTGAAAGAGGGGCCCAGTTCTTTTTCTTTAAGGTGAAAGGAGTTTAAAACTGGACCCCTGCAAGGCGCTCTCTTCTTGTCTTTTTACCTCTTAACCTGTAAACTCCTATCTCTGATCTATGGCTGCTCTCCTTGAGCCAACATGCCATGATAGATGGCCATTTTCCTGCACATACAGCCCAATATTTCAATTTCCTGCCTAGGCAGAGGGATTTCAGAGTTTGAATAGAGTTCATAGGCACAGTGTGGTTCCTGCCGTTGCCCCCGACACCCGCAGTGAAGACCCCCAGACCCAAACATAGCACCGAGCACATTCCAAAGGCTCAGCAAAAGCAACCTGGCTCTCAATGGTAATGGAGTGGGCTGCAGCTACACCTAATACTGTTCAAAGAAACCACACTACCAGCCAAATGTTGGACATATACATGTATTTTTATTATTGCAATTTTCCACGATACTGAACAGTAGTAAAGTTTTTAAAACTACAGTGAAAGGACTGTTAGAGTTTAAAACTGGACCCCCAAATTATTTTGTCTCCTATTTTAAGTCTTATTTGAATTTAAAGTCACCTTACATTTTACATTGTCTCAGATAACCTTTAAATAAATTATGTATTTATTTACATTTATAACTTATTTCACATGCTTAAACATGTGAGCTTTTTGTTTCTTCTTTAACTCTTAAAAAAAAAAATGCAAAATGTATATTTTTAAAGCAAAAAAACCCACATTTTCTCCTGTTTGGGATGTTATTTTTTTCATACAAGATTTTCCCTCAAAGTATGCCACCTAATATTATCAAAATCAGTTTATATTCTTCTTCTTCAGCTGCTTTCACTCTGTATAAAAATGGATCATGAATTTTAAAAGCTGTTTATAATTTAAAATTAGTCCCTCAGTGTATTCGATAATACACAAATTCTCATGTTACATGCCATTTTTTTAATGCTTATAGAATAATTTAATGTGCATGTAAAGTGTATTTAGAATAACATCTATATTTGATATTTTAAGTCACTGTTTATGATGATGCATCTTTCTATTTTGTCATTAATCTATAGGATTATGATGCAGAGTGTTTGATCACATAAAATGCATTAAAGTGATAAATCAGTAGTGCAACCATGCTAACTCAACAAAAACTGAACAAGATCAAAGGACACTCTTACATGTGAATGAGAGAGTGACACATTAGGCAGCAAAGTTAAAAGAGAATCCCCTGCACAAAAGAAAGATACGCAGCGTTGCTTTTCAAGCAAGCAATGCTTCATTTTGGAATCTTTTCCCTTCAGTACAGCGCTCTCTCTCCCAAAGCACATCTGGCAAACATTCAGAGAGAAACAGATAAAGAGCAAAGAGAAAGACAAAAATACATGCAAGAATGAAGGCATAGCTCACACTGTGATATGTGTCTCATTCTGACATTGTTATCTGGGTCAGTTATATTTGTGAGTATCATGGTGTTTTAGGGAAACGTGATTATGTATGTTCATTTTAAGTGACAAAGGAAAGCTGATATCCGGTTTCTGCGTGCACGGAGGGGGTGCATGTTTGCATGAAGAGAAATTCTGTACATGCTACAATGTGACTGGATGTTTGTGCACATCCCTCTAACTATGGATTTGTAATGGAGCGCTCTGATTGGACGTTGCTCATATAGCAAGCAGTGCACTCTAGTGGCACAAGAGGACAGAAACACACCGACACAGCAGCTCATTCACATTATCACTGTAAAACATCAATAAATGTTGTAAAATAGAAGTGGAAGTACAATTGAGGTACAATGTCTTAATCCCATCTGTGATTACAATCACTCCACACATTCACACAATGACTTGCTGCAGGCTAGTGCACATTCATTTCATTATTCCAGCACAGATATGGTGTATAATTGTACTGTAATCTCATGCTCTAAAAATAGCATTTATCCTCATGTGCCCTCCATATATGGGACATCATGCCTCTGTGATCAAAACAGAGGGTTTGTGAGCCCTCTAACCTTCGGATAACCCTGCCCCCCTCCCCTCATCCAAACCAAGTGGCACTAACAGTGACTTCAAAGTCAATAGGCTTCCGGCTATCAGTTCAGCTTCAACAACAGCAAAAAATGGGTAGAAACTGTATGGGTACATTATGTATGTTGGTAATAATGGTTCTTTTTTGGCATTGATGGTTCCATAAAGAATCTTTAACATTTCCATGGAAACTTTGCATTTCACAAAAGGCATAAAAAAAGAAAATGGTAAATAAAATGTACTTCAGGCTTACAATAAAATGGTATTTTACTGTTCACTGACAGATTCTTTATTTGCATAATATGGGTGTGTGCATTTATTATGTATATAAACACAAACATGTATATATTTAAGAAAAAATATGTTGTTTTTATATTAAATATATTTATATAAGTACAAATAGAGAAGACAATTAAGACAAATATAAAAATATAAATAAATAATATATATTGATTAATTGCAATTAACAACTTTCTAGAAAAGTGTTTTTCAGATCATTGCTATGTTCTTTACACTCTCTTAAAATATTGAATATTTTTTTCTTAGTGTGAAGAACATAATCTAAACAACTGCTTTTACACTCTAAAGACAATGTTAAGCATTGAAAATAACTAAAGTTTCTTTATACAGCTATAGATGCCAATAAAGAACCTTTATTTTAAAGTGCACTAAGAAATAAGTGGAAACTATTCACTGAAATGTTTTCGGGGGAACCCAAACTTGTTCTTCTACAGCACTAAAAGCAAAAAACCCCTTTTAAAATCTTTATTTTTAAGACCGTCACCCCCTCCCCTCCCAAATCAGCCAGCTGTCTACCAAACAACCAGTACCTGTGCCTATCAAAAGCTACTTAAATACTACTGCTAGATGAGCACCAGATTGCAGAACGAGAGGAAGATGGGTGGAATAAGTCCGACGGGATGAGGATGGGCTTTAGCTGGACGATGAGGGTAGTGAAAAGAAGGGGGGTTGTTTGGACTGCAGTGCGCCAGACCCCCTGAAGCAGGGTTTAGTTGAGGCCTACAGGCCCAGGCAGACTCCTTTTAGCTCACGAAGTAGATTAATAATGAATTAAGGCATAAACCCTCCCCCCACCCCAACATACACATCCCCAAAAAAACATTCACGCATGCTAATGCATTCATTATTTATAATGTGTGTGCACGACTGGGGCAGGATGGCCACATCTGAGCCTGTGAGTGACAGAGAGAGCGAGGGAGAGATGAAGCGAGCCCGATCTCCCCCGGATGAGACTCCGAGGCTGGCGAGGAGACATCCGCCCATTGTGCAGCAGCTCTGGGCTTCCCTGGGTTGGGTTTGGGGGGGGGGGCGGGGACGAAGTGGGCAGCCGAGTTATCGGGGGGAGGGGTGGATTAAACAAATAAATACATGATAAGAAATGATCATGCTGGGGTAGGAGAGCTAAATGGAGACAAAGAGGCTAAAGGAACAAGCAGGGGGTCAGAGAGGGTTAGACTGACCCAGATTTACTGTCTGGACTACAGACCTGGTCATGGCATGTTGGTTTTATATATAGCTTAAGATCTCGTTTGCTAATTGTTAGATTTTATTCAAGTGTACGTGTTAGAAAACCCATAAGTGTGATGTGTAACATTTGTTGATGGCTGTAGAGAGAACGTAAAGGAGACCGGCAGCACTTAGAGCCGATATGCTCCCATGCATGAGTATGATAAGCTGATAAGGTGATAAGATAAAAGCAGAACCCAGACTTCCCAGCAGCCTTTTGCCATCAATATTCGCATAGATATGCAGGGATCAGGTCTGCAGCCCGCCATCATCTCCATAGATACCTGTGGGTCTCCAAATAACCAGAGACAGCCGGTTTAATCTGACAAAATGTCTTGGAAAATCAGGAGAATCTCCCAGAAGATAAGCATTAAAAGATTTAGAATGGGTGTTTAGAAAAGTAATGACTGGTAACTTGTCTTCGTGATTAATTTAAAAGCATCTAATTGCTTTTTGCAATGAATATTTTGACATTAGTCACTTATTGGACTTGTAATGCATGCAATATGCTAAAAATATGTTATTAATTAACTGAATCATTATTTTAGAATGATTAAACAGCAATGTGAAAGGGAAAGAACACGTTTATGACAGGTACAAGAAAAACCACAGTCAGCTTTTAATTTACAGTAGCTTAATAATGCAGTTCTACGAAATTAGCACCTGAGGCCAGACCTCACAAGAGGACACCGGCGTTGTGCAAACATTGCAACATTTGTTTCACACAAGGTGTGCCACTAAAATCTTTTATACCCAATTTTACCACACAGGAAAATCCATAAACTTTGGAAGTGTGTCAAAATAACACAAGAGATTGGATTTTCCACTGTTCGAAGACAAAATTGGCCCTCACGTTTTTTTTTTAACAAATACAACAACATCCTTATTATGTGTGTGACTACCAGAGACTGCACCATCTTGTTAGCTTCTAAATGTTAAGCCTATCTGAAAGTGTGAGAGAGGTGTTTTGTAATCTTCACTTTTTGCTTAGACTGCTGGACCTCTAATCAAGACCAGAACACGCTGCTCCTCTTTCACACATGCAGCGACGGTGTTTACAAAATTGCCAGAAACTCTGTGAAAAATGATACTCAGTGGGTTTTTTTTCCTTCCTTGCTTTTTCTTTCTTGTATCTTTTTTTAATTTTTAAATGGATTAATAAACTGTAGAAGCCATTTTACACCTTTGAGTAAAAAAAAACATGGGTGATAAATATTTACAGTGGCATTTTAAGATATAAAGTCACATCGGGTGTCTCATCTACAAAAATCTAAACACATTTGCAGAATATAAAGTCACTGAATATATAATGAAACTTAAAGTTATAATTATGAGAAATAAAGTCAGACTTAACTTAATTGAGATATAAATTGGCATTAAGGAAGAACAAAGACAAATAAAGGACAAATAAAGTCTACATGTGATGTAGAAAATCATAATTATGACAAATTAATGTAGTACTGTCAGTTCTAAAGTTGCATTTAGGAGAAATAGTAACCTTTCCTGGTAATAAAATCTTCATTGTAAGATATAAAAAGTGCAATTATGAGAAATAAAAGAATTGTGAACTAGAAAGTCGCATTCAGGAGAAACAAAGTCACATTTGCAGAATATCATCATTGTGTGAGGTATAAGGTTAGAATATATAAACGCACTAGTGAGAATTTAAGTTAGAATCATCAGCTGTAATGTTGCATTTATCAGAAACAAAGCAATGCTTGCAGGTTATAAAGTCAATTATGTGACTGAAAAAAAAACTATTATGAGAAATAAACTTGAAATTGTTAGCTATAAAGTTGCGCTAACCTGATCTTACCATGTGCGACATTTACCTGGATCAGCATCTTTGTTGACCCTGGAATAACATTGTGTTTAGCCAATCAGATTTGAACCAGTTTATAGTTTACAATCATTGTCTGGTGCTTGTGCATAAGTGTTAGTCATCTATAATTTTTCTGATTTTAGGCATTACTCATGGATAAGGTTAGGTGTAGGTGTGGAGATATGGTCAAGACTAAATTTTTGGATTCAAATATTGTTTCAGGGTCAACAAAATGTTAACCTTGGGACATATAGAATTTGGCAAAATCAGGACGTGCATACAGTTGCATTCAGGAAACTCAAATTGTCAGTTAAAATGGCATTTACAAGAAACAAAGCAATGTTTGCAGGTAATGAAGTCAATTAGGAGATTAAAAAAGTTGTGAGGGGGAAAATGCATTTATAAGAAACAAAGTCAGAATTGTGAGTTACAAAGTATTACTCCTATGTATTACTCTGAGGTGAACAGAAACTTCCATAATAAAACCCAATGCAACAGCGATCATCGATGATGTGTACAGATAATTTAGTGGTTGCGTTTAATAACAGATCGATCAGTCCTGCAGCTTTGGTTGGGATGAGCGTTAAGCACTGGTCTCAGGGCCTGCTCAGATGAAGGCCAGTACAGACCCCACAGCTGCAGAAGGTCCAAACGGCCATGTCTGTGACCTACCACAGGGAGTCTGAACAAAACAGTCAGAGTGTCCTAGCGGCGCAGGACCGCCAACCTCTTTCTCCAGAGGCTTTCATTAGGTTTCAAAGGCTTCCTGGTTTTAGATTACTGCGAAAACACACGACCGCACTGACCACACTCTACAGGGCACCGTGAAGCTGGGCCGGCTGAAGACACAAGCACACAACCCCGCTGTGAATCAGGAGGATCCCATTTAAGCCGCTATTTGAACAGAAACGCCACACAAAGACAGGTGTGATTTTCATTACATAACCTCTGCTTGGAGCGAAACCTGCATGTTCAGGAGACCAAAGGGGAAGCTAACAAATGCTATGGTACCACACAACATCAGTCGCCAACCGTCCCGACCCATCCACCTTTTCAGTGGCACCTTGTCAATCTTTGGAAAAAATAACCCACTGCTTCAAACAAGATGGTAGTTGAGTAGGCCCAAAATTGACCCTTCTATCCAATTATGCCAAAACACCATTGTCCCGACAGAAGTCTTCTAAGATATGTTAAGAGAAAAAGGCCTGCTGCTTCTCTCAGAAATGAGATGTCCATTCTCTGCGGCCTTTAGCATGAGAAAGGCGCCTCACTGCATGCATAATTCTGCTGAGTCATTGTGATGGCCTTTCTACTGGCCATTGACAAAAAGCACCAGCACGGGGGCTATTGTCATGGACGCATCCATCTGCATCAAGGCCATTAGAGGATATTTGCACTTCCTCAGTGCTGCGGGCCCAGTGGGTTTTTGACATGCGACAGAAGGCACCAGGCTTTGCCCACCAGCTCTTCAGGTGCAGATTGGGGTAGAGCAAGGGGCAGCGCTCCTGTCAACCTCTGTGACGGACGCACGAGGAGAGGCAGGAGTTTGGGGGTGATTGATGTGTGAGGGATCCCAACCGCTCTGTGTGGGATCTGCTCTCCTGTCTTTGTGTTCCTGCATGTTGGAGGGAGTTTCTACTTGTTGAAGTCTGTGTATGCGGTGAAATGGATTGGCGAGTCGAAAGAGCATAAGAAAGGCAAAGCATCCCACACACAACAGACATACACGCAGCCAGACTGACAGATGGGAGAAGTGTGTCTTCACCAGGGACCGACCACATGAGTCTCCAATTGAGACAGTACTTGCATATGAATATAGGATATAGATGAAAATAAGATGGAAGACCGGCATAGATTTAGCCAACATGCTAAGATTGAGTAAAAACCTAGTGAAAAAACAAAAGTCTATGTGTTACTATTATATATAATATATATAATATATAGCATCCAAAGGAATATCAAATTATCTTTATTTCTTTATATACATATGTAAACTTTAATTGTATATGATTTGATCATATATTTTTTAAAACATATATATATATATATATATATATATATATATATATATTAATTTGGAACATTTAGTTGTTTTACTGTAGCATTTTACAGTTAGAATTATAATATTTTTACATGTAGCTTTTATCCAAAGTGACATAAAATAGATTTTTCCTTTAAGTACAGAACAAACATCTACTGACCTCCAACACAAAGCTAGAAGGGGCCTACAAGGGTTCAATTTTAAATTCAAGATTTCCCTTTTCTTTTATTTTATTAAGAAAAGTATCCTGTACATTTAAACTTTATGCTCCAGAAAAAATGAATTTGAATTCCTACAGTAAAAAACATGCTCCATGTAAAATATGTCTATTCTAGTCATTGTATGCATAAATTGCATTTATATTGCAATTTACAAAATAGAATGCCACTTCACTGACTCAAATGCAGCTTTGAGATGCAAAGCACATGTGAAAATGTGATAGTCCTGCGCACAAGTCCCATGAAATTTTTTGCTTGCACACTCGTAAAACTGTGATCCCATGTACAAATACAGTCTGTCAATCCATAACCCGCTGCATGTAACTTATATCCCTATTGTTGTTTTTTCCACTTTTGGAATGCTGGCAGCTGGAGATAAGAATCTTGATTGAATTAAGTGCTGCTCGAGAAGCTCGGTGCTGCGTTGTGCCAGTACTTGTGTGTGTGTGTGTGCGGTGATGCCAGCGGGCAGGGGGTACCTGTGGGCCGGCTCCTACTGGGACTCATTTGGAGCAGACAGCTCTCAATGTGTTCATTAGGACTGTGATTGGGCCTCACTCCTGTGGGGAGGACCAGCCTACCCAACGCTGAATAGTCCTGATTGTGCTCAGCATAAATTGCCATCTGTTTCAGTAGAGAAGAGGGAGAGAGAAAAAGACAGGCAAAAAGAAGGAGAGGGGGGAATAGAAGTAGAGGGAGTAGAGGAAAATGGTAAATTTCTTATGAAAATTTCTGAGGGAATCACATTGTTGAGCATTTAATTAAAAGGGATATAAAAATGTTAATCATTAATTAATAATAATAATAATTATCATTGTCACTCTCGTCTCTGTCAGACCAAACATGTATGCTTTTTTCAGCTTTTGAGCTTTTTAAGAAAACAAATACATCCTAAATTTATACAAAAGCTAGTAACAATTTATCTGAAGGAGTACTGGTCACACGTTTCATGTACAAAATATATTCATGGAGCATGATCTTTATTAAATGATTTTTGGCCTCATAGAAAAATGTATCATTTTATCAATGTGTTTTTGGCTATTGCTACAAATATAACTCAACAACTTAAGGTTTTACATGTTGTTAGTTAATATTACTCAATGTATAACTGAACTGTGGCAAGTGATGTAGTGGACAGACTGTGAAATTCTGAATTCAAGAATTGCTCCCCTTTCAATTTTTTTCATTCAACCGATTAAGCCCTAGTTAGAATTTTGAATCTAAAACAAATTTTCACATAAAGCTTTCATCTGACTTTATGGAATATAGCACACATACAAGTCATACTTGTTTTAGAGCTTGATAGCCATGGTCACTGGTCAAGTGTCTTGGAAAAGCTGTGTGAATATTCTTTGAAAACTCTTCATTTGGGCTCTATGGTAAATGCAGCAATGTGAAGGTGAACAAAAAAAAGAATAGCAAGAGAAATAAATAATAATAACACAAAAGCTGTCACTGTGGTGGTACACGTACCTTTTGAAAAGATAACGCCCCAGTGACAGCTTTTTACCTTTTTTCTGAGAGTGCATAAACTGCATGTCTGTGTGTCAAACAAAAGCAGTACACATAGACTATAATTAATCACATGGTGCCTGATAGCACGCAATGTCACTCTGTCTTTGGATGAGACCCCCTAAGAGAGGGTATGACAGGCCAGGGCAGATTGATCGGGTAGAAAGTTACTGTAAAATAGAGGTTTGCTCTCTGTCCCACCAATCAATGACTAGAGCAGTGTAGCGTACAGGGTTCACTGACTCTATGAGCCCAGACTACAGGTTAGCCAAAGGGCAGCCCATTAACCATTCACCCTGCTTCAGAGGCTGCCATGTTTTCCATTTTCCTACTTTTCAATTAAAAACACACACATTTGATTTTCTATCTATCATGGTGGTGACTTTCCATTGAGTTATCGGCAATCCTTTCAATCCTCACTTTTACATTTTAGTATATCACTTAATATAATTACACAGTTTTTAAAAAAGGCTGAATAGTGAAGTTTATGTTTTATGGCAGTCATGGCATTAATTCTTTATTTCATTTATTTTTTTATTTTTTTTGTACAGTTTTTTATGGTTTTTGGTCATTTTACAGCATTATGTTAATGTTGAGATGTAAAATTTGTGATATACATCAAAGTATTAACAGATTATCATACAGACTTACATTTAAAGTAAAACTGAAAATCCTGTTAACACGCATTACAAAAAACAAGGAGTATTTCACATTTATATTAATTTATATCGCTGCTTTTACTTCAAGAAAAGGAAGGATTAAATGAATTTTATTCTGACCAACACATTCCATAAGTGTTGTCATTTGATCTTTTTACATTTGAATTATTCCAGGCCAGTATAGGCGATTTCAGGTTTAATTGTCCTTATAGGGCCTTGTAAACACACACATATTTGCTCTCATGAAAACACACATGCATCAGAATTCCCATGCTATCCCCTTTTACTACAATTCAGCTCCATTCAGATATGTGGCCAATATATGAAGGCCAAAATTTTAATCCATCGTTCTTTCTTTCTTTCTTTCTTTCTGTTCTCTGTGGCACCGCAGGGTCTTGGAAAGAAAGAAAGAGAGGGAGAAGAAGAGGGCCGTGGCTCCTCACAGCTCGACTTTTTGAAGCGTCTTTATCGGGTCTAGCAGCGGCGTCCTGCGTGTCCAAGCCTTGCCTTGCTTTTTATCCTTTGTGCCGGCCAAGGTGTGTCAAATGCACTGAGCTTTTGTGCAGCGGGCAAAGACGACACATCGCATTCTGTCTTCTGTCTCCAATGGGTGGGAAGGGGGGAGGTTGAAAGGGGGATACGAGGGAGACAAAAAGCCAACTTACAGAGGGCCCGGGCGCTTCAAAGCATGGTCGCACAAAGGCTTATGAAGCGTTACTTCATGCAGAGTTGTGCCAGATGTAATTGCGGGGTTCCTGAAGATAGAGAATCACACCCAACGCCGTGCCCCACCCCACAATATCTTGAAAGAGCCGCTTCTAAAAGGCGGCGATTCCAGAGAGAGTGAAAGTTTGCTGCACTTTGATTAACCATAAACAACTGAGTAAATAAGCTATCCTCCGGGGCTCCGTTACAAATTTCCCCACTTGCTGACTCCAAAAGGTGATTTCACGCATCGAGCTTGATAGACGCAGAGTGAATGGAGGCCTCCGCCGGAATTCATAAAGGGGCGATGCTCCGCAAAGTGTCAAACTATTTCATAACTGCTTCACACGTTTCTAGTATCAGCAGGATCGGAGTCTCTGGCAGCCTCTTTCAAGTTTAAATTGAACTTTTGACAGGCAATGATGTTGATGCATCGTTGATAAGCAGGCTCTTTGCTCGCTGACTGTGTGTTTCGTGCGGGGACATGTAGGCTCCACTGTTCGAGATAAGCCTTACTCGTCTTGATGTGTCTCACGGTGGCCTCCCGCAGAGACATAAGCGCATGTAGCGTGCATGTCTAAATATGTTTCTGGGCACAAACAACCAAGAGGGGGCAGGTAACTTGGAGGCACTGCACCTTGTTGCGCCTGAATGCCGCGTAATTGGAGATGACCTAATGATTGGCTGAGGAGACGGGGAGGGTCTGAAAGCTTCCAGATGAAGCTCTCCAGGGAACGAGGTGTTCCTGTGCTAGTGGCGGCAGAGCTTCCAGGTCCTAGAATATGGTGATTTCTCTGAATGCCTCCATCCGGCTCGCCGTAGGGGGGCTCACAGACACTTAGGGCATGTCAGGTTGTTGGCACCAGGTGTGCTGTGACTCCATTATGCCAAAAGAATAAATAGCAATGAGAGGTGAAGAAAGGTAAAATGAAGAACTTCTGAAGAGCCGACTTTCTGACTTTTCGCCGAGTGGACCATTTTGCACTGCGAAATGAATAATCAAATCCCATTTCACGTTGAGAATGCATTATGCATCGTATTAGCGGTCCTTCGGGACACCAACTAGTCTGCATATCGCTAATAAATTGAGTAATTCTTCCTGTGTTTAAAAGTGGTCCATTAGATTTGTTAATGTACAATGCAATTCTCCTCAATCACTGAAGCTGTTTGGTGAAACATGCCCTAAACGTGTTGCAAGTGAGCGGCTTAATTACTTTTTGTCTGTGCTGGAGTGAAATCTTCCCCTGATTTAAGTGGGTATGAAGAAGTCCTTGTACATCCAAGCGATGTTAAATGGCACCTGGCAGAGTGGGGAAGGCCTAGCTCTCCTTTGCATAATAATGACGAGGCTGCTATGAAAAAGAATAATTCATTCTCCTCTATGGCAGCACATATGTAATAGAGCAAGAGCACAAAAAGTGTACCGCCGCATCTCGAGTCTACGCTCACAAAATGGCAGACACAACAAAAGCCAACACTGTACGAAGGGGAGGAAATCGGCTTTTTGGAGCTCTGACAAAGTCTTGACATTAATGTCAAAGTGTGCAATGCCTTCACAAAAACTGCAGAGTAGACAAAGCATATGTGACTGATTAATTATTTTGTTGCCATTCTTCTGCTGCCAGTAACAGCTGGACACAGTGTGCCATGATCGTGGGGGGTGGGGGGTTGCTTACAAGGCTAAAAATTAATTTATTGATGAGCACCTCAACCAGTTTTGCAGAGTGAGCATACTGGAAATGCATTTTCCTCTTTTGGGAAAAGACAGAAAGGTTTGATGACCAGATTGTTGTGAAATGCACTTTATCCAGAGAAATCATTCAGAAAGTGATCTCTGAGTTTCATGCTTATTAGGGTTGTGCAATATTCAGAATTGAAGAATCGCTAATAAGTTTAACTGGAAGGAGAATCGACTGAACTGCTAAAGAAATATCACATAATACATGTCTGTTTATTCCAATATATTTATCTAATGATGTCTATCGGTCTCCATCATTCTGTCTATCAATTTCAATCAGTCTATGTATAGTATAACAGTCTGTAATAAATCGTCAATATTCAGTCTTAAAAAACTTTTCTAGTTACATTCAATTTAAATTCCACTGGAATTTAGAAGGCATTCACAACTTGTGATTGAACAGTGCACAACATCCTTCAAAACAGAGAACTACGCCAAACACTGTGGTGCATGAGTGACCTGTCTGTTCTAGGACAAGAATGACGCTGTAATTAACATTACCCCAGAAGGTCAGGTCCATTTCTGAGACAACCCCTAACAGACAGCCTGCTGATGATATACTATAAATAATAAAAAACATATTGCAAATAATAAGATCCAACTGCCTATCTTCATAGACAGAAATCTTCACCAGAATTCTTAAAGAGAGAAGCTCCAAAAACTGTCAAACTACTACGAACTACTTGGATTGGAGTCTCTGGCAGCCTCTTTCAAGTTTGAATTGAACTTTTGACGGGTAATGATGGCAAAACTCAGCAAACTCTGAGAACACAACCGCACAGAGCAAAACACTCTCATGGTTTAGGCCTTGATATGACAACAAAAAGCTTAGTCTAATAAATCATCTTCTGTCTGATATAAGCCTACTCACTGATGCTCTGAGCTTCATCAGACCTTCACAAATGGTACTTTTTTCCACAAATTCATGACATAGCCATGAATGGATAAATGTATACGCTCTCAAACCCCGCAGTTGGAAGGTTAAAATAACAAACGCTTAATATCGCATGGCTTATTGAGACTGGCAATCGAGAACCCGAGTCCAATCCGAACACATCAACAGTAGAAAATTATTATAAATGTCTTCAGAGTGGAACACGGCGGTTAAACATATGCATACATAACATGTTGGGGCTGCAGCCTCCTGCTGGGAGCAGGCACGACAAAGCCGCTCTAAAAGGAATACCTCTGGGATCGCTAATGATTAATTAGCTTGTGTCATTAAGTGAAGCAAATGTCACCCAAACTTCCTAGGGAAGCTGTCACACCACGTGCGCTCGCTAAAACTCCCCAAGGGGCTGCGAGCTGAAGAGTCTCTGCGGCGAGCGAACCCTGACATCCAGCGGTCACGTGTGGAATTGCAGCGATATTGACAGGCAAATACCTTGATGTGATGTTTAGTAGGTGCTGTAAGTCTACCGTCTAACTGCTAAGTTTTTAATTGTGTGAGTCAATGCATCAAACACTGCTTTAATCAGAGATCGATGTCTGAAAACCACAAGAGGAGCTTTGGTGTAAGCTATATATTTCATCTGCACATGACAGGACAGTGAAACAGTGAAGCAAACACTTACCCGCAGCTTCATCCAGCTTGCATCCAAAAAGGCCGAGGCCTGAGGCCTAAACTCCTTTAGTGGTTATGCTATAGTGTTGTCACTATTCACCCCTTACTGCTTTTCTGTCACGTTAGACACTCGTTCTTGCTCTCACTGCATTTTTTCCTCCTTCTCTGCTCATTCTCTGACCTGTCTGAGTGGCTGAATGGTGACTAGTGCTGCCTGTCTGACTCATTAGAAGAGGTCCAGCCAACTGTGCAAGAGAGGCTTTCTCTTTTCAACCAGATCCTGAGGGGATAGCGGAAGTAGACAGGAGGAGGAGAGGCAACAAAAAAAAAAAAAGCATTGGCGATAAACACGTTACCAGCAGACACAGGACTCCCCTGGAACGTTCTTAACGCTCACACACCCTTACTCTTACAATGGCACACCTGTCAGAGCATTTCCACTCAGTAAGCACAAGCAAAGCGCCCAGGCCCTCCCTCTGGTGCGCTCTCTACGTGGTGCTGCGTGTCTTCAAGAAGACTCTATTCAGTCGCCTCGCTTTCTGGGCTACGACCGTGAGATAATGGCGTAATTTCACCTCAATGTGCACACACATGCGTTCTCGTTCGCCTCTGAGGAGCTCCCTCCTTTCTCTCGCTCTCAGACAGACACTATGACTATTGTCCGAAATGGTGGTGTGTGGATTTTTTGTGTGTGCCGTGTTTTCTTTGAGGCCAGGGTGGTCGCGCACACCCTCCAGGAGGTAGAGATGGACACAGCGAATGGGGCTTTGATGGACTTCTGAGTGCCGGCACAAAGCTCTCCATAGTCTTTATGTGTAAAGGGGAGAAGGGTGACCTGCGCTAATCCTGCTGATCAACCCTTTGGTGCTCTTCTTCCGGTGCTCTTGACGACAACATCATTATCACCGGCTTTTTAAAGTGTTTTTAAGGAAATTGCTAAATAAATGCACAGCAGACTGGTTGGTTTTGATGTTGCAGGGCAGATATTTCATAATTCCTTTAAGGTAGTTGTTCTTTTAGGACTCAGTGTGAATCTTCTGTAATGCCGCTCTGTCTCAGTCTTTGTGATCGTATGTTTGGGGCCCAGACAGACAGCAAGTCAGACGCCTCCCGCTAGACCGGCCATGTGATGTGTATGTTTCAGGGCCGCCTGTCAGATAGGGAGATTTAATTAAAGTCTACTTTGTTCCTTTATGCCGTCTTTCCTTACAAGACCACTCCTCTGAAATTAATTAGACCGGCGGTATTTGCTATCCTCAATGGTGGAATCACCTTCCTCTGAAAGGAGGCTTACATTGAAGAAGACACTTTATTTTTACACACTTGAGGTTTGTTGTTTTTTGTGGTCATTACTCTATTCAGTCTTGGCTTTCATGCAGCTGTGGCCTTGGCTAAAAAATAAAGGCCTTTGTACTGGCTTCATGAATACAAGCAATGGGTCCATGGCAGGTAGCCCTCATAGTAAGTTAATCTCCTGAAAGAGCCCCATACAAGTAGTTTTAATGTCTTCCTTTGGCCCACTGAGGACTGTCATCAATCGAGCACTTCGCTCCTTTGTGCCGGTGGTCTGGTTGCATGAATGGGAAGCACCAGACTGTGACAATGGCTGCCAAGAGTGGCAAAGTAATCACCTTCCAGGGAAAACATAAGTAATCACGTCTAAACTGTTTGAGCGTCCATACAAACAGCATTTTGTGATCTGGGAATGTGAATGGGAGCTTTTCTAAAGTGCTAGTGCTTGTAGGGCTTCTGTTTGTTTATATGTGAGGACCAGAATCTTTCTGTCACCACTGGAGAAGAAAGTGGCCAGGAAGTGGCCATCACATTTAGTTTAGGTTAATGGTAAACATGCACCCTGCATGACAAAGCAGTTGAGTTAAAAAAAAAGAGTAATGATAATTACTGTATATTTCACAAAAACAAACAAATTAAACATAATAAATATTTATGACCGCTCTTAATATATTCTTTGTTAAATAAAAGCTTGTCTTTCAATTTTAATTTACAGTTCCTGTCTGACTTTATATTTGAAAAAGTTTTATTTTCAATAAAAAAATAACTCATTACCAAACAGAGGATTCTGAGTTGAGATGTTTCTGTAGTGCAGCCTGGTCACCACAGCCACTAGGTGGCCTCTTCACAAGTAACAAGCAGTCATCAATTATCATTCACAAGGTGGATTCTTACACAACCCTGCAATGTGTAATAAAATCCTCTTTGCATTATTCAGTAAATAAATCTCACTGAGGATAGCAAAGAGAGGGATTTAGAGGAAATGAGAAATGGGATTTAAATTCATTGCATTACCATATTATGGCTAGGTCATTTAATTTTACATAAAGGGAATTATGAAAAGGTAAATTGTATCTCATGGACTTGCCAAGATAGCATGCCAATGATCCATGCTAGACGATGGAAATAGATATTTTCATTAGAGTTACGCAAATATGAAGGAACAGTCTAGGTTTAATGATGATAGACCATCTACGTCCAAGAGGACTTCAGTTGTAATTTGTTTTTCACTACACTAGATGGTGCTAAACACCAACAGCACATTGAGATATGAGTTTGTTATCAGTAGTGCAATGGTAGCCTTGATCTAAATGAAACCATTACCAGTCCCCGATAAGAACCTTGTAAAAACAACTAATAATAGGCTAGCTAATAGAAAGGGGATTTAAAGTTGTGTGTATTAATAGAGTACACAAAAAAGCAAACCATATTTGGGGCCCTTTAGAACAATGTGTAAAACACATTAGGCCTGTGATTTTTGCAATCTGTTTGTTTGGGCTGCCTGACTAAGTGTGACACAACATTGGCTCAAACAATGGTTTGAGATTGAATAAGCAATGGAAGAAGAATGGAGGTCATTATTTTTATCTACATAACATTATTTAGAATGTTTTACAAATGTAGCTTAATATTCATCCATCTAGTATGGACTAAATTTAAGTTTCCCAAGTATAGTAAACACATATGTTTGGTTGCATTTACTTTGTATTTACAAGTGTGTGTGTGTGTGTGTGTGTGTGTGTGCATGTGTTTGTGGTCCTGCAAACCCTACCTTATGAGAACAAAATGTCCTCACACAGACATTCAAAATGCTTGTCCGTGTATTGGGACATTTTGTGTCGGTCTCCATGAACGAAAACAAGCTGAATCTTTTTTTTTTTTTTGAAGATCTAATTTTTTTTTGAAAATGTAAAAATGCAGAAAGTTTCCTGTAAAGGGTTAGGTTTAGGTGTAGTGTTTAAGTACAGTTTTACAGTATAAAAACCATTACAGCTATAGAGAATCCCGATATAAAACATGGAAACCAAACGTGTGTGTAATGTGCTTAGTTTTTTAAAAGGTGCCATAGAATGGAACATTTTATTTACCTCAGTATAGTTAAACGTACCATAAGCCTCAAACTCCCAATGTTTCCACCTTTTTGTGTAAATCCTCAGAAGGATCCTCAGAAGTTCTGCAGGTTAGGTAACCTTATTTTGAAGGACACTCCTGCTGTGTGAGCATATGTAATTAGCTGCACTATGAAACAGCCAATCAAAGCAGAGCTCAACATTGAGCCGCACTGTGAAACAGCCAATCAAAGCAGAGCTCAACATTGAGCCGCACTATGAAACAGCCAGTTGGAGGCGTGCAGATCCATATGCAGTTTCTTTATTCAGGGTCGACAGGCAGGGTCAAACACCTGCAAACAGAGCAATGGGGACAGGACAGAATCAAGGTAGAGGTATTAAAGCAGAATTCTGGGCAGGCAGCAAACAGTCAAGATCAAGATAAACAGTCCAAGGTAACAACAGGAAAAACAAACACGGGAAGAAATGCTTGGAAATGATGGCCAGGGCAAATCAAGACTTTGCTGTGAGTGGTTGTTTGGTACGGGCTTTTATTTGCATGTGTAATCAGTATTTGGGTGTGGTGATGTGGTGCTGGTGTGTTTGTGAATGAGGTGCAGGTGTGGGTGTGATTAGTCCCAGGGATGCAGTAGATGGGTAATGTAGTTCATGAGCCGGAGCACAGATCTGGCTGGAGGGTCGACGTAGAGACAGAACTGGGGAATGTACAAGGGACCAGGTCCATGAAGTGGAGCAAGACAGTGAAGCTGTGGAGGACCTGGACTATGGAGCAGAGGTAGAGGCACACAGGAACACGGCAGTGCGGGCAGAGCAGGGACCCATGGTGGTGCAGGCAGGGCTGACGACTCTGAAACCCTCCAGGGTGGAGCAGATGGCAGAGACGCCCTTCGGGACAGAGCAGGCAACCATGAGGCCCTCCAGGGCAGAGCAGGAAGCCAGGGCGGAGCCGGAGGACACCAGGGTGGATCAGGCGGGACTTAACAAGAGAGCATAGATAACAACAGCCTCTGCTGCCGGGATAGTACATTGCGATGCGGGAAAGAGACCCTCCAGGATGAAGCCGACGGGACAGATGCCCTTCAGAGCGAAGCAGAAGGCCAGGGCTGAGGGCCGAGCGGGCTGAACCACGACCCTCCAGGGCAGAACGGGAGCTCACCAGGATGGAGAAGGTGGAACAGCCGGCCACAAGGGTGGCACAGGCGGAACGAAAGGCCAGGGTGGCACAGGAGACCAAGGCAGAGCAGACGTGAGTGTAAGAGAGAGTATAGAGAGATTAATAAAGGCCTCTTCGGCCGGGACAGAGCAGGCTGAGAGGTCTCAGGTTGTCCTCCGTCGCCAGAACAGTGCAGGGCGAAAGTTTGAGGATGGCACCCGTGCCCTGAACAGGACAGGACGGGAGCCCCATGGCGACCTTTCTGGCAGTGACTAGGCAGAACAAGTGTTCAACGGCCTCCATAGCTATGACAGGGCAGGACGTAAACTCAATAATAGCTTCCATAGCTGTCACAGGGCAAGACGAGAGGCTAATGGCGGCATTTTTGAGGGAAACAGGGCAGTACGGGAGTTCAGCTGCCTCTGTGGCTAACAGGCATGACAGGAGCTCATGGGCAGCTTCCATAGTCTTAGCAGGGCAGGACGAGGATTCAACAGCTTCCGTGACCATAACTGGGCATGACGCAGACACTTGTGCAGCTTTCGTAGCCACTGCGCTTGTGGCCATAACTGGGCAGGATGAGGATTCAATGGCCTCCGTGGCCACAACTAAACATGACCAGGGCTCAGAGATGGCTTCCATAGCTGTGACAGGGCAGGATGAGAGGCTAATGGTGGCCCCTATGGCTGTGACGGATCAGAACACTTCTGGTTGTGACTGGGGAACAGGACTTGGAAACAGCCCTCCACGCCATGATTCGGAAAAAGGACTCGGGAACAGCACTCCTGACTCGAGAACGGGAGTTCAACAGCCTTCATGGCCGTGACAGGGCAGGACGAGGACTCAGAAACAGCCTCCATAGCTGTAGAAGGGCAAGGCAAGAGATCACAGGTGGCTTCCATAGGAATGGCAGGGCAGGATGAGTGTGTGGTTTCAGTGGCACAAACCAATGGCCCTGGGGGTTCTGCAGCCACTAGTGGAACACCCGGAGAATCCATGGCCTGAGCCGATCTCTCTGGAGATTGTGCAGCCAACGGTGGAACCTCCGGGGGGGTTACGGCACAAACTGACACCTCCATTCAAACTGGGGTAAACTTGGAAGCAGGTTCATGAGCAGATGAGGCTTCTGGAGTGGATTCGGGGAAGAAGAAGACCTCCAAAGTGCAGTGTGCAGCCCACACACTCAAAATGGCAACTGCCATTACAGGGAGCACAGAGATAACGGGACAGTCTCTGATATGGCATGAGCAGAAACCGTAGAGATGCCCGCTGCACGCACCAACATTCAGAGGTGGATGAAGTACACAAATCAAGTACTTGAGTAAAAGTACAGATCCATACTATAAAATTTTACTCCAGTAAAAGTACTCCTTTTTCAATTTTACTCCAGTAAAAGCACAAAAGTTCTTGTTTTTTGTGTACTTAAGTAAAAAAGTACTGATAGAGTTATTTAGCATTTTTTTACAGTCTACTTAATTTTATGTAGCACATTTTTTTTCATAATCTTACTGCTCAAAATACCT
>JAUMHI010000055.1:13507011-13560464 GCA_032359435.1 Enteromius unitaeniatus
TTGTTATGCAATTATATGGATTGAAGCACGAAACACTCGTGATCATCGTCATGTGGTGAATGTGGCCAATCATGAGATTGGTGCAGTCGCTCCTGAAATGCTGCGTAAACGGTGTGTAAGTAGGACGGATTCACGGGTAGGATGAATTTATAGAGCACCTGTTGTTAAAAAGAAAAAAGGAAGCCGGCTGTTCTCGAAACGTTCTCGCGTTACTTTGATGCAACACGTGAACGTCACGTGTCGTCGGCGCCGGTTCAAGTCGGACAAAAATTTTAACCGGCATGCATTACTTCAAGTCAGCCGCCGATGGGTCCGCCGCATGAAGTCGAACACACCTAATTTTATTATTATTATTTTTAAGAACTTTATTGAACACATGAGTATACAACATACAAACAAATGAAGTATACAGTATAGAATACTGAACACAGATGACCAGGGGTAAAAAAAAAAAAAATATATATATATATATAAATGCACGCAAAAAATTCACATATATGTATTGTTTTGAGAGCCTTTTTGTTGGTGGAGTCTGATATTAACTTTATATATAATTCCACCTCCTTAAGAAAATGACAGAAATGTGGTGTTTTATTAGAAAACTTACATTTATGGATAAAGAACTTAGCTTAAAGTATTAACAAATGTTTTATAAAGAAACATTTATCATTCTTCTTGGGAATTTTAAAGAAACAAAGTAAAACATTTTCCCATCGTAAAGAGAATTCCCTTAAAATATGGTCAATAATAAACTTACTAAATTCCTTCCAGAACCTAAAAGAGCAGTACCAAAACCGATGTGTCACAGATGATCCCCGCAGAAAGTGCATTTAAAATGTATGTCCCTTTTAAATTTTAGCATGTAGTGACTGGCTGGATAACATTTATGGAGAATTTTGAACGACACTTCCTTCACCTTATTTACAATGAAATATTTATGGGGGATCATCCAGACTTTCTTCCAGCTGATCTCTGGAACATAACTGTATCAATAAGATCCTACATATGGAAGAGAAACAATATCTTCTTGAAATAAACTGCGTATTCTCTTATTACTGTTACCATGTTCCTGTGAGAAGCAGATTTTCCCCACTGCTGGCTCAGCTGGGTCAGGGAGAGTGACTGGGGTGGATATAGAATTGTCAGTGTTTTTATACAACACTAAAGTACCTGAGGGTATGGCACCAAGCACCATTGAGAATTCCCGGGAACTGACTGGAAAATTATATAGTGCAAGGAATTCATTGTAGGCGCTGCAGTTGCTCAAAATCTGCTGCGAAAGCCTTGATGACGACACACTTTATTCTCATTGGTCAGATTATGTGACGACAAGCACGACTGTGCTGCCTGTTTTTATTCTTTAAAAAGTTGTATGTAATCAAATCTTTATATCGCATGTCTGATATTCGAACAAAACATTCACTTTAATTCTAAAGACAAATCCTGGGGTTGTAAATAGACATGTAAAACCATTTCTGTAGATGCATTGCCCTTACTTAAGCCACATATCTTCTAAGTAGATATCAGAGAACAATTTAAAATACTATATACTATATCAATGCATTCTATGGCACACACACACACACACATATATATATATATATATATGTATGTAAACACAAGTTACTTTATATGACATGAAGAAACAAAACAAACCAAGACTAAATCAAGAGGAAATGTGGCAATGTCTCCAAATATAAATGAGGATGCTGTCATGAATAGATGATCAATACATTTCTATTAACGAAATGAAATCAACATTTGGTGTGACCATCCTTTTCCATCTTGGAGAAAAACACTGGATACTGGATTTATTACAATTAAAGTCAAAAGGAATGTAAGGACATGTAAACTGATATTTCCCACTGACACTCTACAGAAAAATATAGAACTGACTTAACCTTCTTTCTTTTCTTTTTTTGGCCATGTCTTGCCTGCAACCACACTCATTGATGATCGTATTCCGACTGGATGTGATCAGCACCATTATTTATGGTGGTAGGTTTGTGTTTATGTGCACTCGAGAGCTTTACAGTGTTAATGAGCTGATGACATGTGACACTGCTGTATGTGCGCCACTGCATGTTCATAAGCAGGTTACAGAAACCCACGGCGGTTTACGAAAACGATATCTGCTCTGACACCATCGGCAAGCGTTTGACTGATGCTTCTCCATCTCTGAATGAAGTCCTGCTCACACAGAGCCGAGCAGGGGCGAGACTGCCATTGATGACAATGAGGAGACTAAAATGGGAGAACATCACTGGAGCCCTGTCAGTGAAGAGACAGATACAAAGGAGACTGACAACCGACAGCCATTCGAAAAGAGCTTAACGGATGCTTCGTTTTTAAAGATCGTTACACGGTAAATGTCTTCCATTCATCGGTAATATTTGCACCGTATAGAAACCAGCGCCACTTTTAGCGCGCGCTTAACAATGGAATTATGACAGCGGCGATTTCCAGCTGTTCATTGTTCGTGTGAAAGGTATATATATGCATATAATTTGGCCCTTGTTACCAACAATGACTCAAGAAAAGGTAAGCTACGATACACAGCTTCTAAACCATGCAATTATTGTTTTTTCTCTCTGCATACAGATACACTGTATTAAATACGTGTAACTGCTTACGTATAAATGTGCATACTAATTTGGACATTTATACAGTAATACTATGTAGTATGCACTGTGATATAGCACTGTGTATACACTGTGTATATGTATAGGCTACAGAAAATGCATTTACAGTTTATACATTGTAGTTTTTAGTGAGCACTATGTAGTAGGCTGTCCAAGAGGGTTTAATATAGTATGTACTTTAAATTATATGTAAATAATTTAATATATTCAATTATAATATACAAGTAGCTGTATGCACAGTATAAAGTTTGGCAAAGATTACTGTGATTATTGTTGGCTCTTTTATCGAGTTGGGACGCACCAAAATTGCATTTCTAGTTGATGCAATTAGGCGAAATTTGTTTGTTATTGTTTTTAGTTGTATAATGCCTGAAGTCTAAATATTATAAATATACAATTATTTCATATTTAATATTAACCATAATAAAATTACTATTACACTAATCAAAATAAAAAACTTTTTATTTTTTTATGTATATTATTTTAGATTAAATTATGTATATTATATTGACAAATGTTTTTTTTTACATTTTAGTAAGTGTAGAAAACAACAAAGATAATCTAAATATAATAATATTTATATATTATATTATTATATATATCACAATTAATTATCAGGTATCAGTCAGTATTGGGCGATTAAAAGGTCTCTAATATTGTTCAATTAGATATATACTGATATATGCCATGGTTATTATATATCACGCATCCCTGAAAAGCCTCTGCTAATGACTAAAAATAAATATGTAAAATGTATGTGTAGGTTGGACACAATAGTTCTTTCTGATGTCTGTTTCACTATAACTCAAATATCATTACAAAACTGACAAGTGTGAACATTCATCTAAGAGGGATCAAGATGTGCTGAACATTTCTTCTTGTGTTACATCCTCTTTCAAGGTGTGAAGAGTGACAATACAGTTGTCAGACCTTCAGGCTGGTGTTGGAGATACCCGAAAGGTTCCTAATGCGTTATCTCCCCCCTTGTCTCTGTCACCATGCCCACCTTTCCACCTCTGGGCAGTAACTCCAGCACAGTGCCCTGGGACCCCGGTGCACCTTCCCTGGTGAACAGCATGGTGAAGATGGTGCTCATATCGGCGATCGTATGCACCTCGCTGTTTGGAAACGTTGTGGTACTGCTGGTATTCCAGCGCAAGCCGCAACTTCTCCACGTCGCCAACCGTTTCGTGCTTAACCTGCTCCTGGCCGACCTACTGCAGACAGTGCTGGTCATGCCCTTTGCCATTGCCGCCACTGTGCCTGAGGTCTGGCCCCTGGACTCCCGACTCTGCCTGGCCCTTGTGGTGCTCATGCACCTGTTTGCATTCGCTGGCGTCAACACCATCATTGTGGTATCCATAGATCGCTATTTGGCCATCATCCACCCGCTGTCCTACCCCACACGAATGACGCCTCACCTGGGGACCAACCTGATCGCTCTCACATGGCTTCTCAGTGTACTCCAGAGCACCCCACCGCTTTATGGATGGGGAACCATCGAATTTGACCGGCGCCACAATGCCTGCACTGTTGTGTGGTCCTCAAGCTACTCGTATTCAGCCCTGGTGTCTGCTCTGTCATTCTGGCTGCCTGTTGTGATCATGCTTTGCTGTTATTGGATGGTATTCAGGGCAGCGAGGCGGCAGAACGCCCTTGTCCACCCCATCCAATCCAACCCCCCTCCAGATTCCCAAGCATCCTGTTCCAGCCCCCAAAGACATCCCCAATCAGAAGGCCCCTTTTCAGCCTCTTATCCCATCAGGACCCGCCATAGACGCTTCCATTATCACTGTAAGGCGGCGCGGGTGGTGTTTGTTATCATGGCGTCCTATGTGCTCAGCATGGGCCCATACAGTGTACTGAGCACAATATCTATTTACTCTAGTGCAGCGGTCCCGCCCTGGTTGGCCTCAATGGCGCTCATTCTCTTCTTCCTGCAGTGCTGCTTACACCCGTACATCTACGGCTACATGCACCGCAGCGTACGCAAGGAGTTCCTGGCACTGCTCTGCGGACCACTGTGTGGGCAGGGCCGGATCAGTCAGGGCTCCGCCGTGGACAGTTGCTTCACCGTGACAGACGGACGCCTGGCACACACGCATCTCTCCAGCCAGGCTGCCCGAGTGTGTCCTCTCCAAACCTGGGAGGAAGGCACCACGTCTTCTTCTCCTACAGAGAGGAGATCCAAAGATAGCCGTAAGGAAACCACCTCCATCAGTTTGAGCTCTGAGAAGGAGCTCACTGTACACAGCAACACCATCAAACAACCTGAGGAAACACCCACAGGCAAATTCTGAACATATTTCTTTCATATTTCATCT
The DNA here is from genome assembly GCA_032359435.1 of Enteromius unitaeniatus. Classification (NCBI taxonomy): domain Eukaryota; kingdom Metazoa; phylum Chordata; class Actinopteri; order Cypriniformes; family Cyprinidae; genus Enteromius; species Enteromius unitaeniatus. The sequence goes on from JAUMHI010000055.1 coordinate 13,511,978, forward strand.
CTTTTGGTTTCCAATTAGGGCACAATTTGATACGTTTGAATCAAATTCTGTGCCTTTTAACACAAGCTCACTGAATAGACTGTAACCCCACTCACAGACAAAAAGATACAAAAACTGTCACTGGGAGAGTAACCTTTTAAAAGGTACTAATCTTAGTTACTAATGTGTGCAATTTAGGTTGTAATATGTATGTTCAAGATACTAACATGTGACCTTGGACCATAAGGTAAATTTCTTGCAAACTGAGATTTATAAATCATCTGAAAGCTGAATAAGTAAGCTTGAGATGGTTGGGATAGGACAATATTTGACCAAGATATAACTGTTTGAAAATCAGAAAATTTGAAAATTGCATTTAAAGTTCTTAGCAATGCATAATCAAATATTTACATGAAGAAAAATCTATCAATTTGACCTTTGCAGTGTATTGTTGCAAATATACCATGTGATTTTAAGTTTTTTTGTGGTCCAGGTATATGTACCCTTAAGGAGAAAAAATGGTCCAAAATGTCCTGCCCCAGTTGCAGCTTATGTACCTTTTTGTCTGGGAATATATAATTCATAATTGTTTTCAATACTGATATAAAGATTTGTATTTTGAGCATCAAATCGGCATATGAATAATTTGTAAAGGATCATGTGACACCAAGGACTGGAGTAATGGCTGTAATAAAGCTTTGCCATCACAGAATAAATATAATTTTAAAATACATTAAAACAGAAAAGAGGTATTTAAATTGTAATATTTCATAATATTACTGTTGCTGTATTGTTGATAAAATAAATGCAGCAAGAGGAATGATACAAGACTTAAAAAACAATTTCAAAAATGTATCAAGCTAAAACTTTTGAATGCTAGTATTTACTCTGTGAATGGGAAAGTATACCCTCTGTTACAGTATTTGTCATGGTTATTAAACAGAGTAGAAACTGAATAAAAAATGAATAAAGTCTGAATAATCATTTAGTACACAAGGCTAGACATCTAATACCTTTTCTTGTGTGGTTTAAAATATCAAATGTTGGAGACATCGTATAAAGTGCTTCGTCAAATACATTGTATTGATTTTATTTGACTGTTTTAATATAATGCTTACAGTATTAGGGAGTAAATATTTTTGAAACAGCATATATAGTGTTTAATATGTCTGACAAAATGAATGTCCTTTGTATACATCCATGTCAAATGTATTGCTACTTTACAATTTAAAGACAAAGTGTTGTTTTAAATTTCAATTTAGAATACATGTGGAGAGATTTTGGTCTATTTTTCTAACATATGAACTTTGCTATACAGTTGAATCATTGCCACTGGAATCAAAGTTCTCTTACAGAAACAGTGTAAATGTAAGAGCCATCTGAAGCAAAAAGAAGCTAAATTGAGAAAAAAAACAAAAAAAAGTATTTATTATTTATTGTTCATGCACCAATAATACTTAAGCGATGAATCACATCAGCATTACGGTATGGGTCAATGCATTACTGTTTGCATTTGAACGATGCGTAATGTGGAGGGGTTTCAGTGTTTTGAAGAGGGTGAGTCACATGAAAGCGGTCAATATCAAGTCTGTTTATATTTCACCCCGAAATGAGGGGGGAAAACTTTTTTTTTTCAGACAGTTAATGTTTTTGCGTTGTGCTCACCAATCCAACCATTACCTTAATGTAAAAATGTTTAATGGCATTATTTGTTAAACTTTCATTTAATTTAGATATTTTATTTTTTGTGTGTGTAAAATGTGACCTGGACATGCTTTTGTGAGATTCACCCAAGAGCAGCTTATGAGCTCAGGATCTCAGGGTATTTATGATGTACCTCTTGACCGATGTGAAGACGCCGCTCTCTTTAAGAGTGCATCCCATGAATTGCACATCATCTCTGTGTCATATGAGATGTTCAATCTCCTCACACTACCAAACTGACATGATGACAAGCAGGCTTTGAAAACTGCTGAAGCACTTTATTTTACGAAGTTCAACCACTGCCATAGGGCAGGGATGTTAACCGCTCTTGAGCACTTAGCTTGACCCTGTACAAAATAGGACTGCAAGTGCTTCAATATTCATTTTAAGCTGGGGTGCTTAGAAGTCAGACCAATCAATCATGAGTCGAACCTGCAATTTTCTCTGCTACAGCAAGAACTATATTGAAACCAGTGAGTGCAGCAATACACATGACAGATAATATCAACTGTACACCAGTTTCCAGCAATGTCTGCAGCACTTACAAAACTGTATACAGTACCTTTCAAAAAAACAACACAGCTGAAACATGTCATCATGTTTACTCCAACTGTTACGACTGTTTTATAAATACAAAAAAAAGCTTAGAATTAGACACTTTTGTAATGATGTACTTTGTGGTTTATTTTTCTTTCATTATTACATTGTGAAGAATGTTTATCATCATAAGACTTGAAGCTCAGTACATTCTGTGGGTTTTAAATTAAAATGATTGAGAAAAAGATGTGTAAGCACGTAGTTCTTTTTTAAACAGAATTACATTTAAATAATTTAAAAATATAAAAATCACTAGATATCTTCCATTATTTAGATAATGTTACTTGTATAAAAGAGTCCTTTAGCAAAAAACAATGTGCTTCTTAACTATTCCGTTTCCTTCACTCCATAAAAACAATTGGCCAGCAAGATAAAGCTAGAAAAACAAAGTAGTTATGTGATACTAACACGTATAAGTAAAAATATTACTGATATTCACCAATAGTTATAGAGGTTTTAAGGTGGCGTTACATTAGCGAAAGGTGAAAAAAAAAGTTCCTTCGAATATTGTTAATAACGTGATGCATAAAGCAGAGCTCACACACAAGTCACTTTAAAACAAAGCAGCTCGCCTTGAACCTGTAGCAAAATCCTTTGAAATTCCTGATCGTGTTCATTTCTATCTAAATACTGGATTTTACTCGCGAAAAAAACAAAAGACAAATATACAGGCCAAAAAAGACCATAGTCACTTCCAATCCAATTTCCTCATCATGTCATCTTCGCATGGCCAAATCTGTGTAGGTGGAACAAATTTAGCCCTCAAGTGAAATTCCCAAACATTAGATTCTAATCAAAATGACCAGATTTCACTCTGCAGTTCCAACCAAAATAATAGTGAAACGTATGTTATGCTACAACTCTTACTCAGAGGTCACGGAATAAGAAATCTGTGAATGCTTTCTCTGCTTTCTCACTCCAGATCACGCAATTTCACTGTAAATGTAACTGCTCTCGAAACCTTTCAAAAATGTACAGATATTAAAACATGGATTGAAATAACTGTATTAAATATTCAAATGATGTCTTTACAGAGGATGAAATAAAACATACAACGTAAAACATACATTTGGATCAGTATAAAAGTATAAGACAATTTTATACGTACGATATGGGCTTCTGCTCTCAGTGCAGAAGGTTTAGCTGGAATGAAGGTCATAGGCAATGCGAGTAAAGCACTAAAAAAAAAGGTCTTTGGAGTTTACACACACACACACACACACACCCCTACTGCAGGTCAGTGTATTACAGCTGAGCCAAACACACCTTCATTTAAATGTCTATTCAGACTTCCACATGAAAACGGATCTGTAAAAAGATGATGTTGTGTTCTCCAAATGTCCCTCCTTTAGTCCACCTTCAGCACGCTGTAGATTTTATTTACGAACCAGAAGCAGGCGAAGAAGCCTATAGTACCTGCACAGAAGGAGAAATGTGTTATTAATAAAATAAACATAAAAGAAGTCACAAAGTGTGCAAGACTAAGTAACAGTGTCCGCCTTATGAAACGGTGCTTCTATTAAAACCACATTTAGAGTCACTCGGGTGGCATTTTATAAGATAACCATCTATTAATAGTGCCTTTCAATGCAGCAAATTATCTGACAGAGTCAAACTGAGCCGAGTGTAATGAAGCACAGGATTAAATCTAATCATCGCTGGGGCGGCAGTGACAGCCAATCAACAATAGGTCTGATTGAAATCTTTAGCTCCGAATCTATTTTCAGATGCGTCTATATACACACGATTCTCAGTCCTCCCCCTCACCTTCCACACACGCTCTCGCTGTATCTTCACTTGGCTCTCGGGACCTAAAAAGTCATGCTAGTTTGGACTAATACAAGCCCTTTCTGGGAACCATTGCTTTAAGATGTGGGACTGTGAGTGTAAAGGTGATCCAGTAAGCTTTGTTTGAAATCATGCCTTACATTTTCACCCCTCAAGTGTGCATGGAAGTTGCCATAACAGCCGTAGCCAGGGATCCTAAAGCATCTAGTAGAATCCATGGCAACAAATAGATTGTGGCTAAAATCTACTCAGAAAACCGATGGCGGTGCCATGAGAACTGCTGCAATTATGCCGGTAATCTGGAGGGTTTTGTAAAGGATCAACATGAAATGTCACAGATGAGCTTGGGTTATTTTACCCAGTCGATCAGTCGCAGTTGTACAAAATCGCTGTACTTCATGCTGGGTGAGGAAAACACTAAAAAAGACATTTACATGCTATTTGTAGAGAATCAAGCCTGTGTAGATGTTATCCACCAACAGCTGTTTACAGTTGGCAGACAGCTGGCCATTTCTCGACACCTCCGCCTCAGCATATCAATGAGGGGAAGCGACAGAGATTTGATTAAGGCCGGAGGGAGCGCCGCTGTCTTTCAACAACAACAATAAAAGATGGGGAATATTTATAGGTGTCCTAATTACCCTCAGCCTAAACACAGCTTGACCCATTGGGCAGGAACAAACCAACTAGAACTGGTCACCCCGCCAAACGAAAAGAAGAACACACTAAAATCACTAAATCTTTGAGTAACTGAAAACAAGGCAAGCGTTTGGCACACAGTAAGCATTGACTTTCAGGAACAGGATACAAATCCTGTAGCTTATAAATGATAATTTACAGGGGGGCAGTTTCATCAGATGTGCAGAAATTACAACGTAGCCGCTATTAAATATGTTTGCATTGCAATATAATTCTGTGTGTAAACTAAATATTTACAGACGTCTTTCCTATATTTAAAAAAGCAATAGCAGATTATATCTGTCTTGTTTTACCTACCAGGCTTCAATCCTTTAGAAATATGTAATGTGGACATTTAATTTACATTTTATGAAAGACAAAACATTATTTTTGCAGCTGTCCATGGTGTGCATGGTGTTATTCTTTTTTTCTATCAGGATTTATTCCTTCATTTAAAATGTAGTTTCTGAATGTTATTTTAAATAAGAATACCTATTAATGTTACTGATCACTAAATAGTGTCATATTTGAAGGAAACAATTTTGCTCAAAATATAGAAAAAAAATGCATATTTCAGGCTGCAATTAGATCATTGATGGGTTAATTCACATTACTGTAGAGCAAATATGAGGAATGTTATACACCTAGTTAGTTCTGTAATCTCAACAAATGCATGTTCTCATGCTACAGCAGTGTCAGTATTACTCTAAACCAGGTTAAAAGTATGCTGTATGATTGGTTTTCATTACAGCCAGTGAAGGCAACATAAAAGAAAGACTGGATCTGAATAGAAAAACTGAATTTTAATAAAAGTGTTATTTATTTTGCTCTGTCTTTTAAAAACAGACCAGGAAGCACTGTATAGCTTTATTCATCTGTGATAAAAGAATAAAATGTACTTTAACCTGGATTTCACAAGTAGGTCGTGACACAAATCTATTCTCTAATTTAAGGTTTTATGAACTGGGGACCGCAATTTATATTCTTAAAAAACTAAACAATAATAATTAGGGCTGGGCGATATATATCGAACGATATATTATGCGCATCTCATCAGTAAAGCCGGTTCTTTGACTAGCGGTTAATCTCCAGCAGCTGTTTTTAAATGCAGCGCCAGTTTATGAACAGAGCCGTAGATCACTGAGAAGCTGCGCGTTAGTTTTGCGGGTGATTCAATGGCGCAGCTTCTCAGTGATCGACGGCTCTCTGTATAAGTACACAACTTCCAACAAATGTTTAACAATTGAGATGTTAATATTAAAATCTCAAGAGTTAATTAAAGTATTATAATAATAATATAGTAGTATAGTAATATATAAGGGATCTGGTTGTCAAAAACTTTTGGGAATCCCTACTCCAATCACAAAGTGTATATTTTTTAAAGCTATTGCAAATCATGCCATCTTTCACCTACCTGTAAAAATGAAGAAAATGAGCACCATGATTAAGGTGTAGCCAAAGTAGAGGATGGTGCTCGCAGCCCCTATGATTTGTAGTTTTGAGAAGAAGTAATGCACTGCGTAGACAAACAGATACACTGCCGTGAAACCGCTGGTCAGGAATGACCGCCACCACCAGTGATAATCCTGTCAAACACAAATAAGAAGGCTTTAAATAGATTAAAACACCTGCAATTATTGAAATAAATAATAATAGCACTTTTGACAATAAAACGATGTAGAGTCATGAAATTAAGACTTTTATTTCATTCAGATTAGTGGCCTAGAAAAGACACTACATGTCAGCATAATTTTACATTGAAATTAGTTTGGTTTAAAAGATGTTAAATCTCACCTCTGCACATAAATGGAAGTAGCAGAGCAGAACAGTTGCCTCAGAGCAGGTAATGAGCAATATGATGAAGACCAGGAAAAGGAAGCCAAACATGTAATACATCTGATGAGACCTGCAGAAGAAACATTTGCATGCACCATTAGGATCAAAACTGCAGTCCTCAAATCATCTCATTTCAGCATGATGTAATTTCAAACCATACCAAATGCTGTTGAGGATGAAGAAGAGCTGGATGAAGATGCAGCCAAAGGGCAGAATGCCGCCCATGATGATGCCCGGCATGGGTTTGGTGAAGAAGGACTGCTGAGGAATTTGACGTGGGATCTGGTTTGTTCGCACTGGTGGCTCGATGCCCTGTTAAAACAGGAAAACAAAAACACACCCACGTTCATGATATCGTGCATGACAGCGTGCCAAAACGAAAGCTCCCACAGATGGAAAACGCAATAACAGCTGATTCAAAGAGATACTTAGAAATATAAAAATAGGATCAAAATCTGGGAGCAGACTATTAAATGTCATTTTATAGTATCCACAAGTATCAGCACCTGTCAGAATGCCAGGAATTAAAATAGACTTTGCTGAAAAACGCTTAAGAAACTGGTCTGTTGAAAAAGCCATACTCACTGTTTTTTTGAAACCGAAGTATGCACCCACAAAAGTGAGAGGAACAGAGATGCCAAACCACAGTGCCAGGATGGCCACCAGTGTACCGAAGGGAACAGCAGCGGAAGAGCCCTCTACCCACAGGATCAGATTCATCAAGAAGAAATCCACAAACACAATCCTGCAAAAACACAGCATACTGAAATTACACCCTGGCATACATCATTTTATCCCTGTTGTCAGGAAATCCATTACCGTCTGCAATAAAGACAACATTCAACTTACCCAGGACACAAAAAGGCGGTGAGAAGAACATTGGTTTTCCAGTTTTCACCACCGAACGCTGATGAAACCAAGGAAATTGAGGAAGCAATCAATATTAAAACTGCCAAAAGGGTTTCTCAAAACTGTATATAACATCTGCACATTTCTATATTTTTTCGATATTACTGTATTGATTTGTATTATGTTGCATTTTATTTCCTTTTTTTTATTATTGTGTTATACTCTGTTTTCATTCTCATGTAAATCTGTATATTTCTGCACTTGAAGCTCCTTTTAGCAAGATAAATTCCTTGTTTGTATAAGCTTCCCTGGCAATGAAGCTCGTTCTGATTAATCTTTAACAGATTTAAGCTTGACTCCGTATTTCTCCCGCATTCAAATGCAGGAAATAAACAGCAGAAAAAAAAATTGCTAAATCTCCTTACTCTTGTAGAGTCTGGCAGACACGTATCCAGCAGGTGTGCCAAGCAGAACCCACAACACCACTGCACAGGTCATGAGAGCCCCTCTGTTGGCTGGAGACAGGAAGCCAAGGCAGGCCAAGACTAAAGAGAAAAGCAGGATTGTCACTTTTGTTTATTTAGTGCTATTATATAGTGCTAAGCGACCAATTCTCACTATTTCCTAGTTGCGTATTAGCATGCCTATTATTAACATACTGGCTGTTAATTAGTACTTATAAAAGCAAATTATTTTGAATTACTATATCCTACATCCCTAATCCTTCCCAATACCTAAACTTAACAACTCCCCGCTAACTATTAATAACCAGCAAATTAGGAGGGCAAAAGCTATAGTTAGCGATTTGTTCGTGGTGAGAGTTGGACCTTAAAAAAAAATGGGACCATGCTAGAATAACAGTGATAAGAAATAACGAATTAGTGTTTACTAAACCTAATTCAAAATAAAGAATTAGTGGAGAAAAGTTCACATTTCTGGAATGCACTCAAATATTAAAGTGTTCTCAAAATACTAGAGAATTAAGTGTTAGTTTGTACAATACAAAATCTGCATTGCATTTACTGCATTTCTATTCCATCGCACTTACAAAGGGTGATGAACGTCATGATGAAGACCTGAGTGCCCTGTCCGAGGAAGACAGACAGAAGCATGCCCATCCTGGGCGGCCTGAACACGTCACCATGTACCTGCTTCCAGCCAGACTCCTCCTGGGCTTCCTCCTGCAGGAAATAGAACTTGTTATGACCTCACATGACCGACATCTGGTAAATCATTATGGACGGTCGACAAACTTAATTATTGAACTTGTAAAAGAAAGGCAGATGGTATGTGCCACACATGCATTATTAGTGACATTATCTATACAACAGCTTCCTTCATTTCTTTACCTTGATTGGTGAGCATGGTATTGAATATTTACACTCGTTTTACCAAGTTCCCCAAACCCACACAATCATTTTATCATAATCACCATGACAACATAAGCTAATAAGCTTACATAGGTAATGTTTGCAGCTGGAGGAATCTTAACCCAGTCTGCCTGTGAATGTCACAACAGAGGATTCAGTGACTGGAGGTATTCTTACGATTATTAAAATAAGAAAAGTAATACCACACTGAAACTAAGAGTCTAAGGTCTATCTGTGCTTGAGCATTAGGATTTACGTAACCCAAGAAGAAAACACAATACATAAACTGGAAATTTGCTTCAACAGTTTGTGCATATGTGGGAGTGTCATCTCTGTTAATACAAGATAGTGACATTACATAGTTAGTCATTTCTACTGTTAACTAGATAAAGTTATAAAGTATATTCATGGTACCTGGTCCATCTGGTTGTACCGGGCTATATCCCTGTGCAATGTTCTAAGCATGATCATGGCCACCATGCCAGACAGGAAGAGCACAATAACTAAAGAGTTCATAATGCTGAAAAAAAATAAAATTAATATGAGCCATTATTTTGTATGGAGATATGGAAAGAAGAGCTTTTTATTCTTGACTGCATGATATTCACAACCAGCTTGTGCTCACCTGAACCACTGGATGTTGGTGTGAGGCATGGAAACCAAAATGTAATCCCATCGAGAAGCCCACCTAATATCATCGTTTTGCTAGCAAAGGAGAAAAAGGAAATATTTTACACACAGTTCTGTCCAACCATCTTATTGTACTGTTGCTATAAACAAACATACCTTAAAAGTAACTGAATAGGTGTAAGTGACTTTGAGATTACTGTTGAATTCTGCTGGGATGTCCATGGGAGCTCCTTCACATGTGGGGTTTTCGTCATCACCATGCTTTATGCTGTCCAATCAAACAACATATGTATTAACCTTACATTAGGTTTTTAGCACATCATTTCAAGTTAGTGACAGACATTTAGTTGCAAAATCACACCTCCGAGGTTCCAGTGTAGCTGCCACGAGTCGAGCATGCATCCCATTCATTTCATCTCCACTGTGGTAAAATATAGTGATGTCCACATGATTGAAAGCATAATAAGTGTTCTTCTTGTTAAAATCAGCCTAAAAGAATGGATAGAATCATGTCAGAAGCTAGGCAGGATCAAAAAGGTATCTTTCAACCTTATAGACTTGGATTCTGGATTTTTTTTTGAAAAAAATTGTATTTTTATGTGTAATGCATTATATATTGTTGCATTAAGCTGTAAAAATGTAAGCAATAATGTTAAACGTGAATGAACAAATAATCATATATGGGTCATTCCAGCTGGAATCATCAAATTTTGGAAAAGTTCCCCACCTGACCTCCTCAGATTTGTCTCAAAAAAAATCTATGTGATCCATCTGAAGAGTGGTGTAAATGAGTTTTTTTTTCGGACCTTAATATCTCAACATCCATAAGATGTGAAAGGCATGGTACAAATCATACCATTTACCAAGTTTGATGCTTATACATTAAAAATTGAGGTTTCTAAGGACATCTGAAAATCCTTAAAGTAATAGTTTAAAAGAAAAGTAGAGGGGGCCAGCATTCAGGTGTAAATTCAGTTACAATGCTGTGAGTTCTGGACTACGACTCTTAGCCCAGAATATTTCATGAACCTGGCACCACTAGTTCTGGAGATATTTCAGTCTGAACATGGTCACTCAGACTGTGATGCCAAAACAAACTTTTTTACAGATATTTTGTGAAAAAAGTAGGCACAATAGAGGTCTGAAATTTTGAATGGTCTATTGGGCATATTACCCATATTTTCCTCCATATTTAACACAAAAAATTATATCATGAATGTTTTCTTATGCGAGTGGAGCAAAAAGGAGCCAGGCTTTTGCCCATTATTATGACTTCCTCTTCTGTAAAATATAATAAAGTTTCCATTATATTTGAACAACCAGTTAGTAAACCAATATAGGATTCAATAACCAGTTGTATGTTGTATGTTTATTTTAATATCTAATATCTAACACAAACTTAACCATGCTTGAGAATTAGGTATTTTAAACACATTAAGGCCCGGTTTCACAAACAGGGCTTAGATTAAGCCAGGACTAGGCATTAGTTAAATTAAGATATTTAAGCAACTTTTACAAAAATGTCTTATAAGAAAATATTACAGGTGTGCATCTTATCACAGAACAATGACACTGACATGTTTTAAGATATGTCAGAGCAAGATTTTTTCATCTGAGACAGCTCAAACATGCAATTTAGTCTGACTAGCTTAAGCCTTGTCTGTGAAACTGGGGGTAATGTTTGTATCGCCATGCCTAAAACAGGAATTACAGCCTAATCCAATGATAAAATTTACAGAATTACATTCAATTGACTGCATTTATGCCTTTTTGACTTTTTATTATATCACAATTATTTCATCACAGACTGCGAGTTCACAACTAAAGTAGTAAAAAAAAACGTTTCTCTCACATTTATCACACAGGCATCCTTTGGCTTTCCTTCTTGGTTCACTAGACATCCAGTGGGAAATCCTGGGTTGCAGACTTTCTGGTTGTCCTCCACAATGTAGCACCACGTCACTGGCATGTTGTCAACAATCCTGCAAAACAGGTTTTTAAACAAAGATAAAGCAAATCCACTTAGGGGTCCATTAGAGGTTGCGTAAAGTATTGTATGTGAAATACTCTGATGACAGATATTGTGACTTTCAACTGTTAAAGCAAGATGACACAACTTTTTTTTGTTATTAGTACCACACCTACCATCAAATCTCGACTTACCAGTGGTGCTGGTAATTCAGCTCCATTCCTTTCTTTAGAAAGTCCAACTTCAGCTTGTCTTCTTTTGAGCCGGTGTCATACGATTTGGTGCAGACCTTCACACAACTCTTGTCAGCCTTAAATGTAAGCTAAGGAAAATTTGGAAAATCAGTATTATGAAGGATCCATCCATTATGTGAGAAGCATTAGAGTTCACATTAATGCAGAACAACAAAAACTAGGAATACACTGCCTAAATAACATCACCTTTATCATTATATGACATTATAAAAAGACAAATCAAACAGAACACAAAAGGAAAAGCTCTGTGTCCGTCAGTTGCAGCTCCACCTTGTAAAACTTGACAAACAAGATGCCAGCTCCCAATGAACAAGGTGTGTAGTCATCTTAAATGTCACTTCAACAATAATATTACATTACAATGAATTTTTAAAAATTACAAAACATCAATATCTTACCTTGTAAGGTGATGTTTCTATTCTTTCTCCAAATAACACCTGCCCAAGGTTCTCCGAGGGCCTTCTTTCATTTGTGTCTTTGCAAAAATCAAATCTAAGGGAAAAAGTATTGCCTCACTGATCAGTTCTTGTATGCATGCAGATATAATAAAGCTTATATATATTGTAAATGCCAAGAATACTTACGCATCATATTCATAAGGCAGGACTGACTCCACTGAGTCCAGTCTGTTCACAAACAGCTGTATCTCAGTCTGTGGGATTGACAGCAGGGGAGTGGGGTCAAGGGGACAGCTGACTATTAGTCATATCTCAGAAATGAACACTTTAGTGGGTTATTATTTTAAAACGAATTTGCAAAGAGAATCCATAATCTGCTTAACGTTATTAACTTAATGTCTAAACATTTGTTTTAATTTGTTACGTCTCAAATGCCTTTACATGGAGTATAATAGGATAATAAAAGCTCACCTGACATTCCTCCGCATCTCCTTTCGAGTTTTGCTCGCAAAAACTGACTGGTGCTAAACCCGGAAGGTAGAATCCAAAGCATGAGCTCACTATTGTTAAACTCAGCAAAAATATAAAACGCGGATTTAAAGGCTTCATTTTTCAAAGCGACGTCCTGCGAGGATTCCGGTTTACTCCGCTGGAGCAAACCATAAAACTAACAGGTGACAGTTCACACAAAAAAAACCAGCAAGACAACGAGCTCGCAGCTGCTCAAGATAAAATACTCGAGAAAGATTTGTATCGGAGTCACTTCCTCACTGTGCCCATAGCCCCGCCCACCGCTGGCCCCTCCCCCACGATACCGACATCATTCTCCTGAGTGAGTTTGATTTTCTGATACTTTATTAAAAAAGAAAACGTTAATTAATTAATACATGTATACTATTAATATATTACAATTAATTAATTCATGTTTATTTTTATTTAATTATAAATATTTTATTACTTTTAGGCTATTTATCTTTTTTGGCTTTTGTTTTTTTCCGCCCTCTTTTCTATTACATATACCCCCAGTTTCACAGACAAGGTTTAAGCTAGTCAGACTAAATTGCATGTTTGAGCTGTTTCAGATGCAAAAATCTTGCTCTGACGTATCTTAAAACATGTCAGTGTCATTGTTCTGTGATAAGATGCACACCTGTAATATTTTCTCATAAGGCATTTTTGTAAAAATTGCTTTAATATCTTAATTTAAGTAATGCCTAGTCCTGGCTTAAGCTTAGCCCTGTTTGTGAAACCAGGCCGTAAAATAATTTATAAAATTTCTTACAAACTTTCTTTAAAAAAAAATAATAATAATAACAGAATTTACTTGATATAGAAACATAATATGATGATATGTCAATATTCATATATTTTATGGGATCATTAGTAATATATATATACACACACACACATATTTAAATTAGCCTATTATATTAAGGAGTTTTCGATATAGAGGTACAAATCAAAATTAGAATATTGTGAAAAGTTTTATGTTTTTATTTCTTTTTTCTTTTCTTTTTTTGATGATTAGAGCTTAGAATATTTATATTTGAGTTTAATTAAATAATCATCCTCACAAAAGAAATTCATTTGGGAATTAAGGTCTTGAGTCTGGAGGAAGACTGGGGAGACACAAAATCCAAAGTCCACTGTGAGGTTTCTGAAGGCAGTGATGGTGTGTTGTGCTGTGACCTCTGCTGGTGTTTGTCCACTATGTTTCATCAACTCAAAAGTCAATGCAGAATACAAAATACACCACACAAAATACTTTATGAAGATGCTGATTTCCTTTTTTTTTAGCAGCACCTTAGCACCTGCCCACAGCGCTAAAACTTCCAGATGCTTTGCTGACCATGATATTGCTGTGCTTGAACCTCATCGAAGGTATATTTTCAAGAGAAAGATGAGAAACAGAGGATCCTACAGCACACATGCACTGAATGCACATAGTACCTCAGCAGAGCCACAAACTGGATGCAGTTTAAGAACATGTTTAAAAGATTATTCATTTCTTTGGTGTACTATTCATTAATGAGTGAAGTTGTGATTTCGCTTTTACGTGACGCAGATTAATTCAGGATGCACGTCTGGCGATAGAGGGCGCGAGAGACTTTTAAACCCGGAACTTCCTCGCTCTGATCATAGAGTAAAAGACAGTGCTGGGCGGGTCGAAACACACATTAGACACTAATAAACCAGCAGCAGGCGCTTTGTTTCTGTCTGTTGGTCCTGAGGTGAGTAAATGGATAATTGAAATGCATTAGTGTAAATATAATCCGGGCTTTCTGTTCGTGTGTGGACGCTTTGTCTGGCAATACCCTGTATGTTTAGCAGCTGTGCTGATAACCGAAAATGGCCTCGTGTGGATGGCAGAAGACAACATGTTTTCTAAACGCACATTTCAATCGCCATTTTGAATCTGCATGTGGCGTCTTTTGCTCATGCACTTTAATCTAAGTAGTGTTTTGTGAGTAAATCGTGCCTTTATGGCGTTCATAATCAAACACATGTTGTAACTCAGTCACGTGGCCTGAAGAGGTCTCAAGCCGCTGCATTTGCCTGTAGCTTTGCAATTTTAGTCCGCCATTTTGTGAACCGTGCTTTTAAAATACGCATGTAAATGTCATGCAAACTGGTAAACCGAGACGTTTAATGTCTTTTGTAACTAGGTTAATAAAGGTTCGTTAATGAAGTTAGTCTTCGCACGTGTTCTGCTGCTGCTGCAGCTGGACGAGGCATGGCCTTACAGCTAATGGTTGCAGAGTTAACCAATTTAACCAAAACGTGTTTCTGTAACGTTAACCAAATAGGTTTTCTAACTTCCTTAATGGTGCAACAACTTGTATTGGCATTTTGTAGTGTTGAAATTTAGTGCTCTGGTCTCCCAGCATGGTTAGGTTAGTCTGTCTGCTGGTTTTGGGCACTTGTATGCTGGTTTAAAACTTTAATCTAATTTTTCTGAGACAGAAGACACTGGATTATTCTTATGCATAAATGTCTCTCCCCTGCAGTGGCAATAGCGGAAAGCATGGCGGAGGCAGACCGACCAGGGAAGCTCTTCATCGGTGGCCTGAACACTGAAACTAGCGAGAAGGTCCTTGAAGCATATTTCAGCAAATTTGGCAGAATATCAGAAGGTATTTGTAGTTTTTGAATCTTTATTGAAATGCACATTATTGAAAAATTTGGTGTGACCACATGTTTTCGTTTCGACTTGTTTTTTGTAGTTCTCTTGATGAAGGATCGTGAAACAAATAAATCTAGAGGCTTTGCATTTGTTACTTACGAAAATCCTGGTGACGCAAAAGATGCAGCTAGAGAAATGAATGGAAAGGTGAGTAGTAATGGTGTGAACTTCAGATCTGTGAGCTGTGATGAAGATTTGAGGCAGTGATCTGTTTGAACTGATATAGCCCACCATTGTCCTCTAAGAAGTTCTGAGCTTACGTGAGACATGCACACGTTTGTCTGTATCCATTTCTGTCTGATATAAGTTTACTAAACATCTATTTCTTGTGTTAAAGCCCCTTGATGGAAAGCCTATAAAAGTGGAACAGGCCACAAAACCTCAGTTTGAGTCTTCAGGACGCCGGGGTCCACCGCCATCACGGAGTCGTGGCCCTGCTAGAGGTTCGCGGGGGTCCAGGGGAGCGCCAAGCAGAGGTACCATTCTGAAATTTATCCCATCTTGCTTTCTCTTTTTGTGCCATGATGACACACTCTTGATGATCTGTTTGAACTGATTGTTCTCTAAGAAGTTCTGAGCCTACGCTTAATATGCAATGCTTGCTACCAAAATAAATATTACCAAGATAACATAGGTATTGTAGAACCCTTTTTTAAAGGCATATCATCAAGAGGGCCACCACCACTAAAAAGAGGCCCTCCAGTGCGGAATGGAGGACCTCCACCCAAGAGATCTGCACCCTCTGGGCCATTCGGCAGATGTGAGTTTAGCAAACATGCACGCATATGTAGTGTTAATCATCTGAACCATTAAATCATTGTTTTCTCAATATTTAATAGCGCCAATGTCCAGAGACCGAGATCCATACGGCCCTCCTCGCAGAGATTCTCTGATGTCACGTCGGGATGATGGTCCTCCGCCTCGTGATGACCACTACAGTAAAGACAGGTGGGATAGTAAAAAGCATGCATAATACAGAAATGAAGATGGGGAATTCAAATATTAATTTAAAAAATGGCAGTATTGCCATGGTAATTAACGGAAATATTTATACAAATTAAACGGATGGTGAAATGACGACAATTTAGTGACCCTCACACGTCATAGGTGTATGTGTCTTTCAGATTAAGACCAATTCTTTGTTTTTGTTTTTTATATATATATATATGTGTGTGTGTGTGTGTGTGTGTTTGAAACTCACAAGCCACTTGTTTTAACAGCTACTCCAGCCGTGACTACATGAGTTCACGGGACAGTCGAGACTATGCCCCACCACCACGTGATTACCCATACCGGGAGTATTCGGGCCATTCCAGTTCTAGAGATGACTATGGGTCTGGATCCAGAGGTTACAGGTGTGTGAACATCCTACAACAGATGTGTGTGTGATGTTGGTTTGAGAATCCAGCTTAACATCTTTGTTTCTTAGTGATCGTGATGGCTACGGTGGACGAAGAGAGCCCAGGGGTTACATGGATAGGCCCACTTCAGGCTCCTACAGAGACCCTTACGACAGTTACGGTAAGATTAAACCTTTAGTGTGGTGAAAAGGGTTAGGGGGCTCCACTCAAAACGCCTGGAAAGGCCTGCCTCGTGTCATTGCCAAAACATGGAAACAGCAAATGCGGCGTCTTTTCATCGTGAGAGTGTTCCATTCCCCCCCCCCCAAAAAAAGCACCAACAAGGAATCTCTTGCGAGCTGTTTTTTGCCCCCTCAAAATGTTCTGGTAGCTCTGTCCGAACAACCAACAGAAATCAAGTATCCAAACTACAATCTAAACGGAATTCAATCCAAACCAAGGAAAGTCCACTTACTCAACAGTGATGTGCCAAAGGGCTCTGAGTGCGCAATTGTCAACACTGCAGTTGGGTAGTTCAGGTGTCTTAGGTTTAACTAGTCCCACCCGTAACTCGAGATCCAAATTTGTTCTGTCCTCATTTGGAAACTTTCTAACGTTTGAGCTAGTCATTACACAGTTTTTAGGGAAATGGGCACTTGACAACGCAGTATCTTGCAAAGAATGTTGAAGTTAATTTTGCCAATTACATGACCCATTGACCCTGCAGGTAACTCACGCAGCGCCCCACCCTCAAGGGGTCCCCCTACGTCCTTCAGTGGGAGTGGTGGAAGCAGTCGCTATGACGACTATGGCAGCAGTTCCCGGGATGGATATGGCAGTCGGGACAGTTATCCCAGCAGTCGGAGTGACCCGTACTCCACTAGTCGTGGTGACCGCCCGAGTAGGCAGGAGCGAGGGCCACCCCCTCTTGAGAGAGGCTATCCTCGTGAATACAGCAGCTCAAGCCGCGGGGCGCCTCGAGGTGGTGGCCGAGGTGGCGGTCGAGCAGATAGAGGAATGGCACGTAACAGATACTGAAATGGACTCTGGGGAGGAAAAAATAAAAGGAAGAAACGATGGCTTCTCGTTGACCCGTTCAAAAGACTTTAAGATTCCAAAAAAAGCCCCTTTTAATCTCTGGACTTCGAGCCTCAGTTTCAAGCTGTACTCAAACTTGTGAAGGTTTTTATTTTATTTTTATTTTTTTCCTTTTTAAATTCAGAGTTTCTTTTCTCTTGCCCACTTCCCGTTTAATGGTACCGTTGCAAATCTAAGTGTGTTCTTTTTGTATACTAGTGACTTGTTAAACCTGCAATGCCCTAACATATGGCTTTCATTTATCAATAAAGTGTTTTTAATCAAAGACCTTGAGAAACAACAATCTATGCAAGAGAATGAGAAACAATGATGCATAAATATTCATTTACTATTTCAGTTTTCAATGGTGAGCAACCCCAAATTCCACTTAATGCAGAATATTCATGTAGGCATGATTGTTCATTGTTGGGGACTGGGCAAATGTCACCTTTTTCCAAACTCTCTATGGGTGTAGTTTTCCTCAGTGCAAATGGATCCTTCACCACAAAACATTGACGCCTTGCATCGACCAATCGAAAGACAACCAAAATGCAAGAAACAAATCAGCACCACAGATAAAACCTGTCAACAGCTGGTAAGCAAAGCAAACCCTTTTGTTCTGGTATAAGTCAAGTCTCGGTGGTGTTATTTTGCAGCTTAGTATAATAATGTAGTCAAACATCGACTTGGTTGCCCTGGCTTTTTCAAATGCAGTCTGAAACGATAGAATTTCCAACATTATTAACAAAACCTCACTTCTGCCTTCAAAGGAGTCTATGATCCCTCTCTCCAACCACAGGATCACTTCAGTTTAGAAGGGCTTAGTCTCAGAAATATCAGCCAGTTCTACTGTTGCGCTAAAGGAGAAAATGTCTGGATTTTTTTTTTTTCTGCCCCTTTCAAAAGAGAAATGGCCCTTTTTTTCTTAAAGGATGTTAAGATGAGTCTCCTCAGTGGATCTATATCTACAGCCAAATGTAAACCACATAGCTGCAAAACCTCTTGAAAGCTCCCAGTGGAACCCTTTTGAAAATGTAGTAAGTTCACTTAATATTAACAAAGCCAGAATGCTCTCAAGCATGCCGTTTCTAACAAAGGAGACCACGTGGAGAAAGACAGCACCCTATCAACAGACCTGGAAAAACAATCAGTTTGGGTCACTTGTAATATTACATTTAAATATATTTGTCCCTTATGCTGAGCTACAACAGTTTGCTGATGGAAACTCTCATTGCAGGTTGATTGGGAGGGAAAGGAGTATGATGGTAATTCCTCATTGCTGATCGGCACCTGTTTCCTTGCGCTGATGCATGATGGTCTCAAGTAAGATGCAGGTATGTCCTTGAACCTTTGCAAACTTGTATTTGGTGTTTTCATACAATTGATTGTGTATGTTTTCTTCTAGATCCAAGCTGTTCAGGTTCCTTGGAGTCTGCTGTTCATTGAGGCTCGTGATGTGTAGTTGGAGTCCTGGAGTGCTACAGATGAATTGTTGTGGTCTTTGTGTGTGTTTTTTTTTTTTTTTTTTTTTTTTTTTTTTTTTTTTTCTTTCCCAATAAACTATAATTTGAACTTAATTGAGAATCCAGTTTGTTTGTCTGTATGTCATTTAATGCCACTATCATAGTGCTGT
Source organism: Enteromius unitaeniatus (assembly GCA_032359435.1). Taxonomy (NCBI): domain Eukaryota; kingdom Metazoa; phylum Chordata; class Actinopteri; order Cypriniformes; family Cyprinidae; genus Enteromius; species Enteromius unitaeniatus. The sequence goes on from JAUMHI010000055.1 coordinate 13,531,264, forward strand.
ATCGGTATCGGTCATGTCTGTTCACTACTACTGGCTAATTTGATCTAAAAATGCAGTGGTGCCATATGGAAAATTCTTGAGTCCTTTTAAAGCAATCACAGTTCCTTTTGTGTCACTGAAACGTCAAAGAGCCTTTATGTTGGTTATATGACAGACGTCCACTGGAGAACTAAGTTGCCGGGCTGAATGGTCGTTGTAACATCAGTGAAAAAGCAGAAGCGCGACGGATGTGGGTAGCATCTCAACACGAATAGTGAGAGGTGGCGCACCAAGGGTGCAAGCTAAATCTGAAAGGCCCTTTGAGCCTAAAACTATGAACCCCGAGGAGCAGACTGTTACGTGGCTAATAACATTAGGCGTGCTTAATTCACCCAAAAAGAATATCGCTGATCCGGAGGAATTTCTGAAAACCTCTCTGAGAGATGGGGTCGTCCTGTGCAAGCTTATGGAGCGAGTGCTACCTGGAGCCATCGTAAAGGTAATCGATATTATGCAGGCGCATGTTTCTCTGATTAAATAGTCGCCAGTGAATGCTAGATGTTTTCTTAAATGCGAAAGTGTCAGATAATGTCAGACATGCGGAATCGACCGTGCATAACGCGGGATTACTCCCTGTTACAAGTAACACTTTCAGATGCACTGCATTTGGTAAAGATATACTGTATTCTGTAACCATTTTCAGCCCATAAAGTGTATTTATCTGCGTTTCTTCAGGACGCAATTTTATCGAGATAGAGAATCTGACTTCCTGTTACATGAGAAATTGTTCCGCATTCTCACATTTTCAAAAAAAACAAAACAACCTTGTTGATGTTAACTTTAGTATAAAATGCCAAAAGCATTTGTAAAGCAACTTGACTATCTGCTCTGTAAGAGCCTCGTTTAACTGTCGGTGAGATCTCAGATTATCGTGGCTGTCTGCATGCTTCTGCTGCTAACCAGTCCAGTTTCCCCTTTGCACATAAAGTCGTTATTAATAGGATAACCTACTGTTTGCACGCTGCAAAAAACTGCTTAAATACTTCAATTAATGAAACGCTCTAAATACGTGCTGTGCCAATGTAAAGCGCATTGGGAAGTAAAACGAATGTGCTGATCAGATCAACAACTTGTGAAAGTTTCTCTGTTTTACAGGCTCATTATAAATATTGGTTTTGTCTTCCTCTGTTTAGTTTGTTTAAGCTTACTTATGTTTCATACCGCTTTACTCATTTTAACACGTCGCTTTCAAATGAATATATGGATAAATGTATTTACATTATATTAGTAAACGAATCATTCTGTTCGGATCTTTTTAATGAATTGGATTATCGTCGGCCTGAACGATTCGTGGCGTGGACTTTTTAACCAACTTTAATTCTGATGTGGTTAAATGCCACTGCGAATCACATGTAGGCTATTTTCTACATGCCTTTTATTGCGAGCTGAATTATTGCTGCAGCCACATGAAAATACAGCGGCACAACTTTTTAAAAAACGTAATAAACAACATTAAGCGTATATAGTTTTATTTATGCCATATGATATACCCGACATGGACGTTAATGTGCAAAATACTTAATTTGTGATCCGGTTCTTTGAAAGGAGCCGTTTGAGAGTTCTTAGGAACCGATTCGCGGTATTGAATCGGACTTGCCATCACTAGTAAACGGTCCAAGTAGAATCTTGCTGAGCAAACATCGTCACTTCCTCCTAAATATCTTTTCCTGGTGCGACAGGGCCCGATGAGATCTAGCAGAGATACTGGCTGTGCGTCTGTGTAACAGGACGAAGAAACAGTTACTTAGTAAACTCAACGCCAAAGACATTTAGCATGCAATACTGGACAGCAGTGGCAGGGTACAATGTGGCTCATAGGCTAGGTTGACATTTACTACAAAAAACGAGATCTTGTTGATCTCAGCTGGTTCTGTGCGTTGCAGTGAGCTCGAAGTAAAGTTGAGATTGTTTACATCGCCATTCTTCCATTGGTTTTCAGTACTCGGCTGAACCCAGATGCGAAGCGGACTGCATTGCAAACATTCGAGAGTTTTTAAAAGGATGCCAGTCTCTAAAGGTCGAGGTAAGATCATTTTTGCTATACATTTCTGTGGGATGGTTCAAATGTAACGTTTTGCTAATGAAGGGTCATGCCTTTGAGAAAAACAGCATTAATATTTGGTCCGTGGGCTGAAGTTAAATCACCCTTTTGGGTAGAAGTACTTCACAAACAGCCTAAATGTGTCCTGTAGTGTAGTGCATGCAAATACATTTCAGAACAAAGCTATTTACAAACGTTGATTTTACGAAGGAGGGATTTGCTTAACATCATAACAATCATATAGTTCATAATTTATGTTAAGTATTTATACAGAGCGCTTCAGCCCTTCTATTTTAGTGCAGCTCTCCTTGAGGACAAGGAAATAAATAGCAGGGTTTTGTTTTGGTTTTGCACATGTGATCCTTATATGCCGGTAAACAAGATTGCACATAATACTAGCTCTTTCACTTGTGCATTTCATTTATTATGGTTATTATGGTCCTGACCTGCAGCAGCATTACAGAGCTCTCAGAAAGATGGTCGGAAATTATAACTATCGCAGTAAACATTGTCAGTCTGCAAGCTGTACTCACAAACAAACTATGATGCCACACCCTCTGCAATGACAGGATTCTTGAACTAAAACTATGATCAAAATCTGGTTACAGAGTGATAAACTGTTCATATATGGTGAACGTGACTCAGTAGTGCCGTGTTATTTGTTTATATGTCATATTTGACCTAATATTAGTAAGCTGGCTTTTAAAATTCATTGAAATAGCTTCCGTTTTCTGTTCGGAACTCATTTTTGTGTAAGTATAAATGGAACATCTTGCCCCTGATCTATTGGGGAAGGCCAGTGGAAGACTAGTTTTTTAATAGTCTATTGATATGCGCTAATGCAGTTAAATGAAAGGATGTAAAGTGCACAGAAATTTCAGTATAAACAAACCTATTTTACTTAGCATTTGCACAATTTAAAAACAGAATATGTGGGTTATGCATGAATTTTGTGACCTGTTAAGTGTCATTCAGGCACAAGTAGCGGCCAGTGCTAATGAGTTCACAATATCTGAATATCTAAACTCACTCGGCAGCACAAATAATTGCTGTTCTCTCCTATAATTTGTGGTGATGCTGTAAATCTAAAGAGGTAAATCCGGGTAAATTTTCAAGTGTACTTTCTGTGATGCTGTATTTATGCCATGGCATAAACTCATGTTTGCCTGATTTGTAAATGTGATTTTGAAACTCGATTAGATAAAAATAATGCACATGATTTTAATGAGTTGTCCTGGCTTCGAGAACTACATTTTCATGTGCCAGTGTAGTCCAGCAGATTTAAACAACTTTTATTCTATTTTTACTTAAGCAAGTTTTATTTAAATTTTTTCCTTGCTCGTCTACTATACATTTTTGTTTTGTATGTTACATGTAATGTTGTTAAATGAATGTTTATTGCATATTTCAGTAATGAGTGTCGCCATGATGGTGTTACAGTATGTTATTTACAGTGTATGTCATAATCGGTATACACACACACGTATATATATATATTAAGAATTAAGTAAAACCTTAACAATATAATCATAGAATTGTATTTTTAAGCTCATGACTTATGAAAGGCCAGTGGGCATATGGTTGATGCAAGTCGTGTGACTAGACAGAGAAGCAAGTAGCATAACTTTCACTTCTGCTTTTAAATGAGCTGAAAACGAGAAGTATTGTAACACAAGCTAAAGCTTCATATGAGCCTCTGGTACATTATTGATGAGGGAGAAATGCAAGCAATAAATTACAAATGTTCCAAACAAATGGTAAATATAATCATAAAACTGCACTGACTGTTCGTCTCGTTGCAGCCTCCATAGCCAAACGCTGCACACCAAATTAAAAAACAGATCCTAATTGCATTGCTGTGTAAATGCTACTATGTTTTATTTAAAACATGAAACCGTATCCTAAGCAAGAAAGGGGATAACTGTCTGTACCCAGCGTCGGACAGAGCCTGCAGACCAAACACCAAATCAGCATTTCAGAATGTGGGTCACACTGAAGTTTATTTTCCTAAACCAGTAAAATTTTTATTAGGGTTCTTTAGGGGTGTCATGATAAATATAAATCATTGCAGCAATCAAATGAGATGTTGCATATCGACGGAGCATGTAAAAGCATCCATAGGCTAAATCTTTTCTAATTAACTCGTGTGTTTTTGTTGTGGAGGTCCCAATTTTTAGGGAGTTATTAAATGTTCATATCAGATTTTGTTTGCATTTTTAATAAAAATGTAACTGCTTATGTCAAATAAGCACATTATATCATGATGTCGATAATATGAAATTTCTAGCTAAGAGAACCTATGTAGGATCATATAATGATGAAAATCCGATTTAGAACCCTAGTGTTTTTAATGTAGATAAAACTCAACTCTCCCCTGATTTCTGCTTCTCCTTCTGGCGTTTTCTGTGGACAGTGTTTCTTGTGCCTGACTTGTGTCTGTCTCTTAGGGCTTTGATCCTGAAAACCTATATACTGGGGAGAACTTCTGCAAGGTTCTGTCGACATTGTCAGCAATAAACATCGCCACTCAAGGTAATTCATAACGTTACGATCATGTCTTCTTCACACTTTTGTTTCGTTGAGTACTGTAGGCATCAGCTTTGCCTTGTCACTGGTGAGTTTCCGCTCAAGTCACTTTTATTTTTCATTGTCCTTTAGACAGTCGAGCTAAGCAGCTTCACAGCATTAAACAGAATCATTAATGCAAGCATCAAAAATGAGTCCAATCCAAATTCTTCAGTAAAGAAGACGATAGTGTGATTATTCATCTCCTGACAGTTCAGTGTTGTTTTAGCCCAGGTCAATAATAGCGTAAAGTTCATTCATTATAAAACAGTTACAAGCAGCTCTGCTGAAAACAGAATAACGTTCAGTATAATGTTAATTCAATTCAGTATAATATCAGTGACCGTTAATGATTTATAAATTGGATTTAGCTGTAAATTAGAAGAAAATAAATTCTGAGTTTTGTCTAAAGCCATATAGCCTACATTCATGAACACCAAGTGGCAGTCATGTTAACACTTGCCGTAGTGTGCAAGACATTTTTAGAAAATTAGCTCCTGATGGTCACTTATAAACTACAAAGAATGTGTCTGTTTACAAGCGGGATCGCAGGCACTCAATAATCACTCCGTGTTATGGTTTTGGTGGAAATGAGCCATAGCTTTTCTGTTGCGTGTTTCCTTAGGACCTGTTGCAACAACTGTCCTCCTCAATCCCACTATAACATCAACGAGTTTTGTTTGTCTTTAGTAAGTATAATGATTTGTTTCCAAAGTGATACAGCGAATGTGTTTGAATTTCATCATCAGTTCAAGCTTGTGAATATGTATTGGATGGATTTCACATGCCCATGCAAGTTTAATTCAGTAAAATACGCAGTAGTAAACATGAGATAGAAATCACATTTTTCTCGGGATGAGGATGACTGACCTTTTGTGTTTGCTCTGTGCATGTCAAGAGGTGATTTGTCTGGGGTCGTATACCCGCATCTGTGTCTTTCAGCTGCAGCTGCTCTCACTGGAGGCAACAGACAGTTGCTTTTTGTAGGGCCTGTTCGGGCGGCTGACTGCATCTGCATAAGCACGCGGAATCCATGAGGCATTTAGTTATTCTCAGATTTTGCTTCCTTGTCATGTTTCCCACAGCTCCTTGCGGCTGTTGCTTTTAGAGGAGAGCGTGTCCTCCTTGTTATTGCACAAGTCTTCCTCAAGTCCCACAGGATCATTTTACACATCAGCGATATTTATTTATTGGTCAGTAAGATTTTTTGGTTCAAACTTTTATTGGATTAAAATTAAAATAAAGTTACAACTATATTTTTATATATACTGTGTATTAGTGCTGTCAAATGATTAATCGCGATTATTCACATCGAAAACGTGTTTGTTTACGTTATTCATGCATGTGTATTGTATTTATTATGTATGTATAAACACACACAAAGCGTATATGTTTGGAAAAAAATACATGTTTATACATTTTAGATATTCATATTCTTATATTTTACGTTATTATTTAAATTTATTTAACATTGAACCATTTTTGACTTCTTTCAGCACTGTTGTATTGGTTTTCGTGTGAATATCTCACTTTTACATGTATAGTCTTACGTATATTCTGAAGCATACTATGTCTCAATATTTGTTTTTCTGTATGTTAAAAGATGTCACAAAAATGTATATTTAATTTGATATAAAAAAAAAATATATATATATGTAAACAAAGACTTTTACATGTTTGACAGCACTAAAAGTAAATATATATATATATATATATATATATATATACACACACACACATTGCAATTTATTTAAAAATACAATTTTCTCTGTTTTCTATTTCAGTGTCATATGAACCTTCAGAAATCCTTATTATGTCCTGATTTGATTCTCAAGAATTCTTATTATCAAACAGTTGCGCTGCTCAGTATTTTTGTGAAAAGCGTGATGCATTTTTACATGTTTAGTTTTAGTGGGTTAAAAATAGCATTAATTTGAAATAGAAATATTTGTTACATTCGATTTAAACATCCTTACTTAATAAATGTTTTAAAATATTATGAATGATATTTGTATGTATTTAGGAGTCATGCGTTTTCTTTTTTTATTAATCTATTTCTTATCTTTAAGAAGGTGTTCTTATTATTAATTTTTCAAGCGATCACAATTTGTATGACGCTGAAAGTCATTAAGCTCCGGATCAATCAAAAACATTTCAAAAGTTTCCATATTTGAGTAAGTTAGGATTGCTTGTCATTCCAAACAACGCTCCTCTCTTATTTATTAATTAATTATTAATATGCAATCTTATTTACTTTTGATCCAACTTGAAATGTTTGCAAATAACTTTGCGAACTCTATATTAAAATAAGATTATGTGTTGGTTCTTAAGAATGACTAACTAATGAGTGCAGATTAAGTGGGGGCAGATAGATTTGACTGGATTTGTGTTAAAACGATCTCTATGATGAAACGGTGAGGTTTTCACTCTAAAGTGTGCTTAAGACATAGAGAAGACGTTCCCTCGTCTGGCCTTATCTGGGTTCTCTGTTGTGTTGGCTGAGGAACGCTTGGAGCAGGTTCACACACACTGTTTGTACGCCGTGGGTGTTCGGAAAGAGCCTGCCATGAAATCCAGCAGACATGCTGAGCTTTTATTGTGTAGATGGAGCGAAGTGTGAGTCAGTGAAGAGCCCCAGAGGCCCCTGCAGCGCTGGAGATCTGTCAGGACCCAAAATGCAGCAAGCGTAGCACCTTACTGTTTCTTCTATCACTGAATAATGCATGCCTCCTCGTACCTTATCTCCCTCTATTTATGAACAACAGATTGCTCTTAGCAAATTAATACAAGCTAATCATGGTCTGGTAAGATCCGACATGAGTATGTGGGAATTTTTGTGGGTAAATATTATGTTTTAGGGTTTCAAGTCTTGATTTGTTTAGACTGGAGTGCACATTATGTCTATAGACTCACTTCTCTTTGATACTAGTGGTCATACATTGGAGAGAGTACGTGTCTGGCTGCTTTCAGCAGTTTGTTGTGACCTATATGCAAGTGCATTGAGCTGTGGACTATTAGTGTTTTAACGCCACAGACACGACAGAATTACCACAGGGTGAGTGCTCTAATTTGGATCTTTAAAGATAACTGAGTGACCTGGCTTTCCTCTGTACTAAATGTAATGAGCCTGACTGAATAGAATAGTTTTAATACACATCTTTATATTTCTGTCAGATCATTCAGGCTGGGAAAGTCAGTTGCATTTAGAGTTTTTGCTTTTGTAATTTTGGGTGACAGTCATTTTTTAAGTTTACCTGATTATTTTTTATAATTATTTTAATTCCTTTTATGTAAAGCACTTTGAATTACCATTGTGTATGGCGCTATGGAAAAAATATCATATCACGATTTTTATCCAGATTCTTTTTCAAGTTGTTTTTTTAAAACTCTTTTGCAAATTACAGAGCTAGGGGTGGGCAATATGGCAAAAATATTATCTTACCAAGGGCAGATATTTAGGCCAAAATGAGCAAAGATAAAAATCGTTGTCATTTTATCTTTGTTATTCGAATAGATACACATTACAAATAAACATAATATGAATAAAACAAACAGTGCTTTTATGTTTCAAGAAGAGTAGGTGTATTCAGCGGTATTGAATTGTGAAACACTATATATTTCTACACTACATCCATCATTTACTCACTCTCAGCTCGTTTTTATCTGAGTGAGTTTCTTTTTTCTGTTGAACATTGTATTAACTTCAATGAGGACCAGCTACTGTTTGGTTACTCAAAATATCTTATTTTGTGTTTAGTACAAGAAAGACATGCAAGCGAGTAAATAATGACACAATTATCATTTTTGAGCGACATGAAGAGGACACAGGTACAGAACCACTGAACTGTAGACTCAGCACTCAGAAATATGATTCAGGGTTTCTGTATATGTATGTCAGTAAGCCTATAATCTAGTTACCACCATCAAATGTATATGCTCTCAGTAAGTGAGAAATGCTACCGGTCCTACACTTTATTTTCTGTATTTTTAACTTCTTTTTTTATTTTTTCATTGTATCCAGATAGCCCTAACAGATCATGTCCACAGCCCGGTGCCTCTGCTCCTAGCCTGTCAGCCCCTTCACAAGCTGTTCCCAACTTAAAGTCCAGCAGGTCTTTACGGAGACAGTCAAAAGCTGTGGTAAGTTCTATCAACACTGCAGTAAATGCAGTCTTTTAAAGCAACAAAGCATTTGTAATGTTCTAAAGTCAAAACGCAACATCAATGACAGATTGCTCTTAAACATAATACCCAGTTTATTAGAAGGCTTTTTAGAAAACTTTCAAAGTTTTAGATTTGTATGGGCTTTATGAGATCACTTCCTCTGTGTTGTAAATACAGTACATCAAATATCAGTGCATCCTGCGTTATATTTCTCTTTAATTAGTTGTTATGAATGACTGAACTATTTTAACAACACTGGTATAACCTCATAACATTTACAGGTTTTTATAGTTTCAAATAATCAACCCTAATATTGAAATTTGCAATCATTAACATTTTCATGTTAAATCGTTCTATTTTAAATATTTGATATTTTTAAATGGAATTATACAAGTGCACCATAATATTATATAACTGAAAGCTGGCCTAAAATGAAAACATTTACAGAACAATATAAATATTATAATTGAATTTAAAGTTGATTTATATCAATATATTTATATTTCTGTCCCTGTCAATATTTATTTTAAATAACAGTAATGACAAAGTTGCATATAGTTCAATATTCACTATAAATAATAAAAGCACTAGGTTCTGTGATAATTATGTCTAGTATGAACGTATAAATCACAAAAAAATTTACACATTATGTTTCCCAGCCCTAATAATGTAATGTTGCAACTAGCTTCCTATAGACTTCTTATCATTATCAGGGGCTTGTTCAGGATTGTAGCATTTTCTCGTGACATTTTTTTTTTCCTTCTAGATGTGAATAGATAGCAGTTTTTGTTGTAGATCATTTGAGAGTGTTAAAGAACAGAGTAGAGTATTAAAGATTATAGCCTGCTGAGGTTTTTCACCTGTTGCTGTTATGTCCAGGAAATGTCTGAGAATGGAGGTGGTGGGCAGCTTTTGGTCAAGGCACGCTTTAATTTCAAGCAGAACAACGAGGACGAGCTGTCTTTCAGCAAGGGTGAGCTGATCCATGTCACACGCCAGGAGGAAGGTGGATGGTGGGAGGGAACCCTTAATGGCAAAACCGGCTGGTTCCCTAGCAATTACGTCCGAGAGGTCAAGCCATGTGGTGAGTGGGCAGTTCAAGATATTGTCTTACATCTTTGCCTTTTTCGAAACTGTTAATTTTTTCTCTTGTGAACATAATGAAATAAATCAGGTCTCCCTTGTTTTTTTCTCCAGAGAAACCGATTTCTCCAAAAGTGGTTAAAGGTCTTGACGTTCCTCAGTTGACAAAAAATTATTACAATGTGGTAAGTTCTTTTAAATCCGTGAACGGGCTCCAAAAAGGACATGTAAAGGAATCTGAGCTACTTATTTATACGCATTGTTTGTTTCTCAGGTGGTGCAGGACATCTTGGAGCATGAGAAAGAGTTTATCAAGGAACTGCAGACAGTACTGGGCTGCTACCTGCGCCCTCTACAGGCCAGCGACAAGTAAGAGGACAATTCAGACGTTACCATGGCACCAGGGAGCCTTTGATATCAAAGCCGATTGACATTTTGGGGAACTGGGCCGGTCAATAAAAAAACCCAAGCGCATAATGACTCTTCTGTCGACTCTCTCTGCAGGCTGTCTAGTGCGGACTGCTCCAGTCTGAATGGGAATTTGGAGGACATCCTCTCGTTCCAGCAGGGACTGTGTCTTGCCTTAGAGGAGTGCTCCAAGTAAGAGCTGCATTTCAGGGCCTTTGTTTCTTTTTTTATATACTCAAATGACTACTTGATTCTCTTTTTTTTCTGTGGTAGTCTTGTCCTTTGATGTTACAGCTCCATCTGGTGGTGGCTTTGTGTCTCATGTACACACCTATGCTACACCATTTTAAAACCTTACAAATTACCCTGTTTACAGAGATGTAAAGTACTTGATTAATTTACTTGATTACTGTACTGAAGTATTTGTTTTGTGTGTAATTTAATGTAATAATCATAAACTGTCTCTGTTATGTTCAACGGGCATTAAGAAAACATGTTAATTAAAAGTTCTCAACTCGCCGACAGTAGTAGTACAGCCTGGATATTCTCGCACAGTTGCAGCCCTTAACTGATGTTTATGTTGTCATGTTTTGTTTTGGTCTGAAGCGCCACCCTCCATCTATCTCCCAATCACAAAGTCAGTAGTGTTTCACCATCCAGGTTGCCTGGCTGACTCAAATAGTTCATTGGTTCTTTGGAAGTGACGTCATTTCACATCAATTACCACTATACACAGCACTTTGACCTGGAAAATAGAGAAATTCTAACAGTAAATCAGTGGAAGGAAATAGAGGAAGAGCATGATTCAGCAGCGAATGCAGTTCAAAATCAGCCACAGGATCAAGAGCACCTGTGGCCTTACCGTAGCAAATTATTTTCTTTTAATGCTATTAGCAAGGATTCATACGAGATGAAATGTATCCTTTGTCCCCCGCTCAACAAAGAAATGTCGGCCTTCAACTAACCTGATTTTACCAATGCAACATGTCCCTGGGTCAGCAACTTTGTTGACCCTGAAACAACATTGTGGTTAACCAATCAGATTTACAGTTTTTGTGAAGTTTAGGCTCACGGTCAGTGTCTGGTGCTGTACATCATTGTCAGTCATCTATCATTTCCTCTGATGTTAGGCATTACTCACGGGTAAGGTTAGGTTTAGGTGTAGAGATATGGTCAAGACTATATTTTTTCATTAAAATGTAATTCCAGGCTCAACAAAATGTTGACCTAGGGATACATCGAACTCTGCAAAATCAGAACAAGCGAGACTAATGCACCTCTTCCTGCATCGGCTGCTTGTGAGAGGCTTTTCAGCACTGCAGGATTGCTTTTCAGCCCCTAAAGAGCTAGGCTTGCCTCTCACAATTTGGAAAATCAACTTTTGTTTAAGATAATTTAGAGGTTTTACAATTTTGAGTAGCATGTTGCATATTGGCATATTAAATATTAAAAGTCAGATAATGTGTCAGGGCTGATATGTGTTTGTTTTTCTTACAGGATGTCAGAGGGCCAGCAGCGGATTGGCGGCTGTTATCTGAACCTCTTGTGTCAGATCAGAACACTGTACTTGTCCTACTGCTCCAGCCATCCTTCTGCAGTCTGTGTGCTGACTGATCACAGGTTTGTCATCAACGTGTTCTTGACTTTTGTGAGTCTTCTAGAACACACATTAAGATATTTTTCATTAAACTAAACATGGAAAACTCATTCCACAAAAGTAAAATAAATACACTGTAAAAGCAATCCAAATGTAACAAGCTGTGTACCTCAGGTCTTATGAAGACCACGTATCATTAACATATAAATATCGCTCAATGAATACCAAATACAGCGCATGAAATATAGTAAACATGTCATGCAAGTACTATTGACGTTTCATTTAAAGGAGCATGCCACCTTTTTTTAAAAAGAGGCACATTTTCCAACTTCCCTAGAGTTAAACAGTTGAGTTGTACCTTTTTTGTATCTATTTAGCCAGTCTCTGGGGCTGGAGGTAGCACTTTTAACTGTAGCTTAGTATAGAGCATTGAATCTAATTAGACCATTAGCATCATGCTCAAAATTGACTAAAGAAATTCTATATTTTTCCCATTTAAACCTTAACTCTTCTATAGTTAAATTGTCTACTAAGCCCAATGATAAAATGAGAAGTGGGGATTTTTTTGACAGATATGGCTAGGAACTATACTCTCATTCCGGCGTAATATTTAAGGAACTTTGTAACATGGCTAAAGCTGGTGCAGTGACATCACTCAACTGTTAAAGTAGGAAAATTAACCTGTTTTAAAAAAAAGTTGCATGTTCCTTTAATATATTTTATAGTGGTCGACCGATAAATTGCAGGATTATATTTAAATTTGTTTTTTTTTTACAGCCAATACGTTTTCTGTTTGGCCGATGTTTTAGAGACGGGACTTTTATTTTGACGGCGCTGAGCACACTGCTCACATTCTCCTTGTTTGTTGTCATTGTTTAGTTCTGTCTAATAAAGCTCTTATAATCACATAGAACTATTGAACAAGGGAATTAAAATGTATACAAAAAGTACTGAAATGATTGCTTTAATTAGTATTCAAGGCAAACTTGATTTGACTCTTGTTTGCTATCAGCAAATTGGCATTTATATATTTTTTACAAATCTTTGAATGACTAATAAACCTTGCAAAACTTGAAATCCAGCTGAAAACCTTATGAAGTGTGCGTGTGTATCCTGTATGATGGCGTGCGCTCTGTGAAAGTCAGTCTGTGTGAAGTGAATGAGGACAGCTTCACTGGAGAAGCACAACAAACTTTAAACTCATGATTTTAATCATTTGACCACCCAAGTCATTGTCACTGTGTGCTGGATGAGTGTTACCTTGTAGTGTTGTCATGATACTGGAATTTCTTTCTTCGATACAATACCTAGAGAAATATCGATTTTCTATACCTTTTTTGGAAACACAGAGAAAAAAACTGCCACAATGTCAAGGGGGGGTCATTTTTTTGTTGTTGTTTGTTTGAAGATAAACAAGTCTTTTTTTTTTCTTCTTTTTTTTATTACCTACTGTTATCAAAGATTAAAATATACTGTAACAAATGCTTTGCTCATCGTTAACACATTAACATCATTTAATGAATAGATTTTAATGCCGGATGAACTGGAACGACATCAACATGAAGACAAGTTGCAGAATTTAAGTCATATTATTTTTTAGATAATGTTAAATTTAATGTTACATTTACATTTGACCACAGTTAAAGTCTAAGATTCCTTAGTCAGATTATATTATGTTTATGAGACAGCACTGATATCAGCAACAATACTAGGCTAACTTGGTTAATTATTGAGTAATATTAAAATAAGAACAGTTACCAACCTCTCAAAACTGTTTTATATAGATCCAGGTGTCTGTCTTTCAGGTGCCTTGAGGGTTTAGCATCTTTTGGAGAGAAGTGAAAGTGACAGCTTGGCCAGTATCGGTATATCAGTACTTTTGGAAATTAGTATTGATACCATTCAGATATTTCAGTATCAATATTTATCAAAATATCAATATGTATGACAACACTATTACCTTGGCTTTATTTTGGGGAAAATTCTGATGCACACAAACCTCCCAGAATACTGAGTGTCCTGTTGATTACAGTGCTTACTTTCTTTATTTCTTTATCTTTATTAATTATTTATGTTTCATTTGTGAAAAATACTTTGTCTTCTAAAGTAAAAGTATGTTTATTTTCTTTTGTTTTTGTTTTAAATCCATTTTCAAATTATAAAGTTAAAATAAAATAACCAATAATAAAAGATAATAAAAACAAATGAAATTGTATCAGTCATCGGCCATCCTGCATTCCAAGATATCCACATCAGTCTTCAAAAAAAACATATCGGTCAACCACTAATATTTTATGTCCTTTACGTTTGCATTGATCAATTATTCAAATTAATATTGGTAACAACTTACAATAAGGTTCCATTTAATTAACATTGGTTAATTCATTCGTTAACTTCATTAGTGAACAATACATTTGTTACAGCATTTTTTTCTTGTTAACAATACTTAGGAGAGAGCTATGTTTTGGTGAGGTTTGAAATTAACAATACCTAAATGTAATGAATGCTTTAAACATATTTTTCATTGTTTGTTTATTTTAGCTATTCATAACAGTAGTAATTATATACAGTTATGTACAGTAGTTACCTAATATTAACAAATCAAATCTGACTGTAAAGTGCTGAAGTTGACACATTATTTTGAACATTAAGAGTTAATGTGGTTTAAGTCATTTAAAAAGCATGTCATAAACTGTAAAAAATTAGTGTAAAATCTGAGTTGTTACAAAAAGCTAAAAAGAAGAGTAATACATCAATAGATTCTGAATACTACTCTACATAGTTCATGAAGAGGCATGGTTTTTCGGAGTTTTGTAAAAATTCACAAACTGTTTTCTCCAGTCAGTTCCATTTAATATCCATGCATATTTCAATGTAATCTCACATACAGTATATAATTTGATTTCCCAAAGGGTTTTAATAATTTAGCTCTGCTTTTGTGTCACTGTTGTCTTTCCTGTTTTAATATAAAGATTGAACCACCAGGTGTCACTACAAAGCTTTGATTCTCTTACTGAGTCTCACTGAGCTGAGTGACTAAACAAGCAAATCTCCTACTTGCTTTTACACATAACACTGCTGCCCTATTTCCATTTTAAGGTTGTGTGTTTTTTGGTATGTACTAGTAAACTTCACAGGTATTCATAAATGTCTGTGCCACATTTTACACACTTCCTGTGCGATGAACTACATCAGGGTTTCTGTTAGTTTTCTCCTTCCACCTCTGAATGCTCCACGACAGAAGGAGAGAGTGAAAAGGCATGCCTCATACACACAGGAAACAGCACTAACCCAACAGGATATCTATAGCTGTGGTTGTGCTGATGGAGGCAGAAGACACTTTTGATTGTTTGCTCACTTGCATATAACTGTGCAGAATTGTTGCAGCATTTTTCCAGTGTTTGATTGTGTATTCAAGGCATGCGTTCGATGATTCATCTTTAGTCTAGCTTTAGTTTATCACATTTCAGCATCTAGTACTCTTTTCACGCCCATTCTATCACCTTCTGCAAAACACTTGCTATTGTTATGGTTATAAGAGAGGGCATTGTTGACGTTATTGCCTTTTTTATGCCAAGACATATATTTTAAAGTGCACCTAAAATGATCGAAATTGTGCATTTATTTATGCAACTGTTTGGGGTCGGTAAAAGAACTACAAAAGAACTTGTAAAAAAACCTTTTATGCTCACAAAGACTGTATTTATCTAATAATAATAATAAAAAACATTACAGTTTGTCATATTGTGGAATATTATTGGAGTTTAAAATAACTGTTTTCTATTTGAAAATGTAATTTATTCCTGTGATGCAAAGGTGCATTGTTTAAGTATTGTTACTCCTTCAGAAATCCTTCTTAAATGTGAGCCTGGACCACAAAAGCAGTCATAAGTTGCATGGTTATATTTGTAGCAATAGCCAACAAAAAATTATAGATTTTTCTACTATGCCAAAAATTAGGATATTAAGTTAACATCGTGGTCCATGAAGAGATTTTGTATATTCCCTACCGTAAATATATCACAACTTAATTTTTTGAATAGTAATATGCATTGCTAAGGCCATTTTCTCAACTCTCATTTTTTTCAGATAATCAAATGATGTCCTATCAAACTGAACAAACTGTTCATCAATGCAAAGCTTATTTATTCATGTTTCAATGATGTATACATCTAAATTATAACTGGTTTTGTGGTCCGGGGTCACATATGATAATTTGCTGCTCGTTGAACATTTTTATTTTTATTAGAAGTGTTGAAAAAGGTGTGTATTAAAAAAAAAGTTAAAAAGAACATCATTAAAATAGAAAAAAAAATTCAGTTTAATTCATCCTTGCTAAATAAAAATATATATAAAAAAAACACAACTTAAAATCCCTTTTAAATGATAGTTGTACATTTATATTTATATATGTATGGGTAATAAGGTTTGATCTTTTTTTAAACTATTCCTAAAATTAAAATACATTTTAAAATGAAGGCACTGTTTTCAATACTGATATGATTAGACGCGATTTGACTAGAAAAGCCACCTGATTCCCATGTTTGCTTTACCTTTACAGTGAGGAGCTGGACAAGTTCATGGAGAGTCAGGGTGCCAGTGCTCCTGGTATCCTGACCCTCACCACCAGCCTGAGCAGACCCTTCATGAGGCTCGACAAATACCCCACCCTCCTGCAGGAGCTCGAGCGACATGTGGAGGTAACAGCATGCCAATACACCATGAATGCCAGCGAGTCGTTCATATAAGTATTTACAGATTCTTTCTTTTCTTTTTCTTGTAGGAAGCGCATCCAGATTACAGTGACATTCTCAAAGCAACTGTTGCTTTTAAAAATCTTGTGGTATGTAACAGTCACCCGTCATATTTGCCATTTAATCTTTGGTCTTTGTCTGACAACTCAAGCTTTCTACAAAATTCATTCCTCACGTTGACTTCTCAGTTTTGACCACTGTGACAGGTTTCATGTTGAAAAACATTTTAAATCATTTCTCTCTAATTGCCTTCTACTCTCAGCTCTAAACCGCACAACGGGCTGCACTTTACAGGTCGGAGGAGATTTTGCTGTTACATGAAATGTAAAGGTTAAGGTTTTGCAAGAGTGCAGGAAAGACTCAGGAAAGATGAGTCATTCCATAATGGCTTCTCAAGTCAAATGTCTCTGCTAAGAAATTTTGGTAGTAGGTGATTTCTTTGCTCATTGCGTTCTGTGGAACAGTTTCATTTATTCTTTTTGTTTTTTTCTGACAGGTAAGGGAGAGTCCCGTCTTCATAGTTTAGATCTCACTAGTGGGGGTGTAGACTTGGTCTTCCCCCTTTACCTATGCTTTTTTTCAGTTACCTATGTTGGTATTTGCCGATGAGGTGATTTGCGCACTTTATTGTAAATGGCTTTGATAAATGAGCATCAGTAAGGAACATGAATGTAATGCCTGGAAATAAGGAGAAGTGACCTCCCACTCCGAAAGGACCGTTTCAGGTTCCAGGTTATTTTGTGCTAGAAAACGTGTTGCAATTTTTAATACGCCTATTTTAACGAAATCTGCACATTAAAATGTTTTCTGAAGGATCAAGTGATATTGAAGACTGGAAAAATGATGCTGACGATTCAGCTTTGCATCAGTGAATGAAATATCAAAATGGAGAATAGAAATAGTCATATTGTATAAAAAAAAAAAAAAAAATTCTGTATTGCATTTTTGATCCAAATAAATAAGACACTTTCTAAAACATAAACAAAATCATTGCAACCTCTAAATTAAAAAAACAACCAAAAAAAAAGTTTTTGTATGCATTCTGATGTCAAACAATTAATAATTCAGTCATTTTATAGAGAATTAAAAACATTTTCCAAACTCTTTTTACACTTGGTATAAATCTTCTGTATGAATCGCAATACTTGACTGTAAAATAATGTTTTTTCAAATCATTATGTGTCATCGCTTTATCTTTACACTGACTCATACTTAGAAATACATATTAACACATTAACGTCTCCTTTCACTCAATTGATTTCAGACTCAGTGTCAAGATCTGCGCAAAAGAAAGAACTTGGAGTTGCAGATCTTGTCGGAGCCAGTGCGTGGCTGGGAGGGCGACGGCATGAAGTCACTGGGTCAGGTGGTCTACATGTCACAGGTCCACATCCAGAGCAGCTCAAGTGAGGTGAGGAAGAGAGTGAGAACCAGGAAGTAACAGTGTGGCAGCTAAAGGCATCCTGACATGTTTTCACATCTGCGTGGTTCTATCACGGCTTTGTTTTGTGCAGAATGCATGATAGATGTCGGCACAGTGTCAAAATAATCATTATTTGATCAAAATTAATTGAAATGTTATGTTTAAAAGGCCCCGATCAGAACTTTGAACCAGAAGAACCTTGTTTTGCACAACATCCAGATACACACACTCATTTTTTGTGACTTGTTTTAGCTAACCAATGGAAAATGTTTACGTGTCAACAGCTCAAAGTTTTGCATCTGTGGTCACTGAATGCATTTTTAACTCTAACCTCAGCCCCTTAAGGTCTGGTGAATGGAAACTGTGCTGTTTGAGTGGCTAATAGAGCCATTAATAATATCAGAAGAGGGTAAGCTAAAGGAAAAATAGTCGGCTGATGAAAGTATTATGCTGTTACATTCATTCGCAGTGATTTCCCGCCATTTCTGTTCAATGTGTTCCCTTTCTCTTTCTCTCTTTTGCTTAGCTGAGATTTATCTTGGTTTGCTAGAAATAAGGTATGGTATGTGTTGATCATGAGTAATCAATGTAGCAAAAAATAAAGCTGTGCACCAATCCGAAACCGTGTGTTAGACATTTGAGACATTTGATGTTTGTGTTTGTATGCCATACACTTGCATCTGTGCCATGATTGTGACCATGATAGTGTTATTTAGTAATATTTTTGCAGAAGTAATGAATTTTAATATAATTTGCATATGCGCTTCTTTTCTAGGAAAAGGAAGAGCGATACTTTATGCTGTTTCCCAGTGTGGTAGTCATGCTGTCTGCCAGCCCAAGAATGAGTGGCTTCATTTACCAAGTCAGTTTTTTACCTTATGCATGACACACGAGTATGTGTTATTTATGAAAAAGTGTCAGCTCTCATTTGTGTCCCAATCTCGTCTCATAGGGACGTCTTCCACTGAATGGAACCACTGTAACCAAACATCCAGAGGATGCAGAGACGGGCCATTATGCTTTTGAGCTCGCAGGTGTGTTTCAGTCCGTTTTTAGAGAGGTCACACAATAATGTACACTTGACCATGGGCTGTTTTTTTTAATGCTGCTCGGGTTATGAACTGTTTTAAAGCAGTAAGCGGCAGTGGAGTTTAAATTAACAAGTAGAGAGCATGTGCAGTTGAGTTATTAAAGGAACTGTTCAACCAAAAATAAAAATATTATCACCTTTTTTCTTCTTTTTTTTTGACTTGTGGAACACAAAGGACGGACGATTTCATGGATATTTTACATACAGCTCCTCTGCTAAGATCCAGAAAGGACTAAATATGATAGCTTATTAAAAAGGATTCATTCAGTGATTCTGATCCAAAGCTTACTGGCTTCTTAGTCTGGTTGTAGCTGTTATCAGAATAAGGGGAATACTAATCAGTTAACAATGACTGTTTAAGTTATTGTCAGCTTTACAACTGTTTTTTTTTTTTTTATATATATATATTTTATAAAAATAAATAATTCTTGAGCAGCAAATCAGTGTAGCATAAATAAATGACATTTTAAATTCGATTATGGAGTAAATGAAAAACTGTTATTTTAAATTATACAAATATTTCACAATATTACATATAATTATATTTCTGGTGCAATATATGCAGTCTTGGTGAGCATAAGAAACTTATTTTGTTAATGACCACAAACATGTATATATATGGGTGTTTGCTCACACAGATCTATGACATGACTTTAAAAGGCTTGAAATGGATGTTTTGTGATTTGTTGTCATTTTTGGAGCTTAACAGGCATTTCTTGTTTTGTGTTTCATGTGACATTTAAACTGCATCATGGTTTTGAAATGAATTTTTGAAATTTTTGGTGAACTGTCTTTTTTGTTGTTGTTGTGCTTTTGTTTTTTGGCCTTTTTTTGTTGTTGTTTTTTTACATTTTCCAAATATAACTCACCCATAAATTCACTCATAATTCACCCAGAAATGAAAATTACCTCGTAATTTACTCACCCCCAAGCCATCCTAGGTGTATATCACTTTCTTCTTTACGATGCACAAAAATGTATCCTGGCTCTTCCAAGCTCAGTAATACTGGTGGATAGCAGCCATTATTTTGAAGCTTTATAAATCGTGTATATATATATATATATATATATATATATATACAATGTAAAACTAACCTCTATACCTTTGGGGCGTTAATACATGTTTTCTGAAGCAGATTGGTGGGTTTGTGTAACAATGGAGCTATCCACCAGCATTACCAAAGCTTTTTTTAAAACTCTATTCCTCTAAAAGAAGAAAGTTATATACACTTAAAATGGCTTGGGGGTAAGTAATTTATAGGTTAATTTTTATTTTTGGGTGAACTATTCCTGTAAGAAAGCACATGCTTGAACAGTTGCAGTATTGCTGTATCTTCTGTCTTGTTGACCGTGTTTTGGTGGCGTTTTAAGGTGGGACAATAGAGCGCACCATGGTGTTCTGCAGTAGTGCACAGGAGCTGCTGGATTGGTTAGAACATCTTCACGCTTACACCAAGGTAGGAAGTCCAATCGGATCAATATTAAAGGTAACATTTCTTTTATTTTCTTTCTTTTTTTTCACCATCTTATTTCTCATTTTGATGACCGTCTACAGGTGAGTCATTATTTTCTTGTGTACTTTGTTTGGGCAGAGTGTTGAGGTAAAGCCTACAACTATGACTGGCACGTCATCCCACCACTTGCATGGTTTCGGTACTGCTGTGGCTAACCGGGGCCCTCTCGAGCCCCCCAAGATCACCAAGCCATGGTCCTTAAGCTGTCTGAGACCAGCACCGCCCCTCAAGCCCTCAGCTGCACTAGGATATAAAGAGGTACGCTTTCTGGAAAACAGTCATAAGCGTCTTGAGTGGGAGCGTAATTTACCTTTGTTTATTCGTGGTGGTCCTAACAGGAAACCGATGCACACAGAGTTGCTCTGACTGTTAACTTTATCGTCTTCACCACAAGTTGCGGTGGAGGTGTTGTTATATCAGATTTAAGTGGAATGTTTAGTGGTCTGTAAGCTGCAGATTAGCTAACTCTACCCAAAGCCCACTCGAACATCTTATTAATGTGCATGACCTCTTCTCAAGTGCTGTTAGTCACTATCATGAAATGCATGTGAAATTTTCTGTTTCTCTGCAACAATTAATTTTCACCTCTCACTGATCTTTCCATCATATTCCTGTCAGGCCATTCTCTTATTCTCATACACGTATTCATTCTCTCTCCATTTTCTGCTTCTTTAGAGGATGTCTTATATCCTGAAGGTAAGAGTAGACGTGTGTCTGTGTGTTTTGTGTGAGTACGTGTGTCTATGTGCTTGGCTAGCACAGGTGTTGCACGCTGGATCCATGCTCATCTGTCTTTTTCTCTATAATTGTGTGGCGAGCCGCCCATTTCCGGTGTTTGCCGTTGTGTCTTCTACTTCCTCTGCAGTGACCTTTGCTTAAGACGCATTTTTTTGTAATCTTATGCTGTGTTGTTATTAATGGGATGGGAGTTCAGATACAATACCAAAAAGTTGGAAGGCAGTAAACAATGTGTACTGAATCATATCCTGCTTCTCCACCTTCAAAGCTCATTATCTTTAATCAATATACCCACAAACCCAACCAAGCCTTTTCCTGCATGAAAAAACTGCTGTGATGCTTACAAAGATGGTGTGATGCTTATCCAGCACCAAACAAAAGTGTATGAAAAATGTTAGGCTTCAATTTCATCAAATTCAGTCAAAACTAAAAATTGCATTAAATGGGAGTAATTAATTGCATTAATTGCATAAATAAAACAATTGCATTAGTTGAGAAAGCCCCAAGTGTATTACATACAGCATTGAATAGGCCAAATTGGCTTTATAAGTCAATATATTGCTTGTGTTTATTTCCATTAAATGCTGTTTTTTGTAATTATTGGTCTGAGTATACATTCCCTAAATGTATATTTTTAATGGGTTCTCCACCTGCTTCCATTCCATTTGAACCACGTTTCAAGTTTCAGTTTAAAAGCTGTTAAAAATGTGCCTCAGAAGCACTAGTTCGTGTTTATTCCTACATTCTGTCCAGCTGTTTCGAAATGCAGGAACGGTTCTTCTGCAAACAGCTCTTTACTCATTTCATGCTGCTTGCTCCCGACAAGTGTGCTAGCAGACTCGCAAAAACCATTTGGTGGTTTTCCATTTGGTGGTACTGTACTTGACGCTTGCTCTGATGGTTTTCATTGTGTAAGACAGCAAGGATGATTAGGCGCTTTGTTTTTAAATATTTGTGTTACATTTGCACCCAGCAAATGTGCTACCAACAATAGCGTCTTATGGAAAACAACAGAAAATGGAACAATAGGAACAAGTTACTTTTTTACCATGTTTGAAAATGTAAGACAAAAGGTGTTTTGGGATGTTGAGACTGTGGCCCTAGTATAAACTATATTCGGAGAAAGATATATTTCCCGTTTTAGTTTCTAACTAGATTTGTGACTAAATATAAATCAATTGAAGATACCAAGAGCATTAGGTGGAGATTTCTTCATACTGGAAAAACGTAACAGCAATAATCGGCGATAGTCTAAAAACTTGCGGCAGTGTTCCAGGGATATAACATAAATAACTGAGATGGGGAATTGTCTTGCACACTGTCTCAAGAGCATATATTTGTTGTTGCCACAGTTACTGAAGTGTTAGAAAATATCACTTTTACCATGTCAGTCAAAAAGCCTCTACATTTTATTGCTTTCAACATATTTGGCCATTCAAGAAACCCTTTTTCACATTTTAAAATCCAGATATCACTAGAGTTCAGAAAATAATCTTATACTTGCTTAATGAACCATTTCTGTTGTCTACCGGTAAGCTAAATTTAGTTGATCAAAAGAATCCGTATCTGCCAAGTAGCTGTTTATGTAAATGGCAAAATGACTCATAATGCCTAGTTAGGGTGAGGGTAACGCTGAGGTGACACTGCTTACATCACCATAAGAAGGAATATTATTTTTCCAATCATGCTGCATAATTCTCTGTATTATGTCCCGGTATTCTGAGCAACAACTACCGCATAGCATAATGGCAAGTTTTCGTTTAAAGGCTAAGAGGATTTCTCATAAGCCAGGTCTTTCCGCTAGTTTTCACGTCATTTTCCAAGCTAAATGTTTGTCTTTTTGCGAACCTGGAGAATTATTCAAAAGACTAAGACGTAATTCATTGTTTTTCATATGTCAGCACCACAATGTTAATATTCAACACTTTCTTTTTGCATGTTGATTGAAATGATATTATACATTCATTTCAAGAATGAGCAAATCATTGGTTATAAACGTTCTGTACGCTGTGAACGCTTAGCTTCAGGTATTTCCACCATTTGCTTTCGGTTTGATGTCATGAGTAAAACTTAAAAACGGAGAACGTCATTTAGTGTGAACCATGCGTAATAAAAATAATCCGCTTTTTAAAAATATTTATACTTCTATTGCTTTACAGATTCTCACTAAAGCTGTGACTGACTGGTTGTCAGTGGCAAATAAGTTACTTTTAATTAATAGTCGTTTAAACAATTTAATGAGATTGATCAAAATAAATGTACATTACCCTTTGATAAAGGCTGGAGGAGTCCAATTTAGATGACTCACTCCGTGGTTTTGGCATTCAAGAAAAAAGGTGGCGGCAGCCCTGTGACACTGTTATGACAATCAACAAATGACTCAGACTGATATAATTAGTTCACGAACAGACTCGGGTCTCTCATCTGTAAATTGTTTTCATTCATGAGTCCCTGATAATTTGCTGTTAAATTGTCCTGAATGGCGTCATAACTTATATAAGCTGCCATTTATTGACCTAATTTCTTAGCCTGCTTGCTCGGGATTTGAGCGCATATTAAGGTTCCCTATCTGCAGTTTTATTCAGAGCTCAGCAGGTGCTAACACCAGACTGTTTTCTCAGGACTCTAGTAAAAGCCCCAGACCCAGACCCAAGTTCCTCCCAAAGAGAAAAACGGAGAGAAAACCATCAGATGATGAGTTCCTGCTCAGAAAAAGTAGGTGTATTAAATTGATAAATAAAATTCATTTAGTTCCCAGAACCCAAACAGTGGTAGAATTGCGGTGGTTTGAAAATAAACTAAAGTTAGCTTTGCCAAAATGTATTTAACATACGACCAAAAAGATATACAGATACATAATAAACTGGAAAATGTTATTTCTGTCACATGCAGGCACGGCAGCTCTGGAGGAGGATGCACAAATACTCAAAGTGATAGAGGCCTACTGCACCGGAGCCAGTCTCCACCAGTCCACCACAGGTAGACCTGCCTGTCAGATGTACTGTATAACTAAGATACTGAAGTTTTATTAACAGAAATGTATTGTTAATACAGTTATTTCATTAGAAGATTTGGTTTGTTTGCACAGCTGTTCGTAAGGAGTGCATCCCCCAGGTCCTGCTTCCAGAAGAAGAGAAGATTATTGTTGAGGAGATCAAGAGCAATGGCCAGACAATCATTGAGGAAAAGTATGTTCAGTTGTCCGATATCAGAATTAATGGAACATTAATATTGTTATTTGTCTTAAAGGGTTAGTTTACCCAAAAATGAAAATTCTGTCAATAATTATTCACCCTTGTGTCGTTCCAAACCCATAACGCATCTCATCTTCTGAACACAAATGAAGATATTTTTGATGATATCAGAGTCATCTGTCCCTGCATAGACAGCAATACAACTGAAATGATCCCAGATCCAGAAACGCATAATTGAACTCAACCATTCTTCTCCTGTGACTTACCTCTTCCGTCATTTTAGAGAATATCACAATGTAAGCGAAAGCTTTCCTCTGGGCTGAAACAGCCACAGATTACGCACATGTGCATGCTTTCACCTGAATGTAAACAAGACTGATTACATCAGATACGTTAAAGCTTGCGTATGTGCTGCGTTATAATACACTCTAAAATTCTGGAAGATGTAAGTTCTTAAATATCTTAATTTGTGTTAATGAAATTAATTTGAATTAATGAAAATTAAAAAAAAAAAATTTTGCAAAATAAACAAGATTTAATGTTACAATTAAAACCATGGAATACATATTGTGTGATTATCCCTTAAAAATAAGGTTTTCATTTTATTATTAGCCTGTTACATACATTCTACAGAACAATATTAATAGTACAATAGTAAACTTTTAATTATACTGGTTGCCTTGACTATATGATATGAGTAAAAAGGTCAAATGACTCTGGAGGTGTTGTTTATCTATTTATGTTCTCATTTATTGAGAGGACAGATGTTAATATCACCGCACGAGTCACGAGCGCTTCACGAGTAATGTTAGTACACAAATCCACACCTGCACCATTCATTAACACAGAGACACACAGAATTCATATTTAAAAAATTTTTTTGTAGCTTATTTACAAATAGGACCGGGGTTGCCGTGACAACTTGACAAGATCTCTAAAAACCTCCCTTTGGGGACGTCCTCATTTGTAAAACGGGTTTAAAAATAAACTCAAGGTTGTTGAGTTTATCTAAAAAAATCTAAAAATGCACACAGTTTCCTGTGATGGGTAAGTTTGGGTGATAGAACCCTAAGACAGAAATAACATGTTGTTGTGTAAACAAGATAAATAAGCTATTAGTGTTTTTATTAAAAGAACAAGAAATAGACCCGTTCTAAAGGAATGGTAACTTTAAACGACTTCTGTTGTGATTTATCGCTATAGAGAAAATTAAATTAGATTAACTTGACCTTTCAGTGGACCGGGGGATTGCGTTGGGGGGGCGTGCCAGGGGAAACATTGAAGGTTATCAGGTTACAGGTGCATTTTGTATAAAATTATAGGATTAAAAAGGTTTCGTGTAAGTAATGAATAATTGAAGACAGGCCATTGAATTATTAGAAAATAATGATATGAGATTATGCAGCCTTGACG
Organism: Enteromius unitaeniatus; assembly: GCA_032359435.1. Taxonomy (NCBI): domain Eukaryota; kingdom Metazoa; phylum Chordata; class Actinopteri; order Cypriniformes; family Cyprinidae; genus Enteromius; species Enteromius unitaeniatus. Next base: position 13,557,287 of record JAUMHI010000055.1, read on the forward strand.
TTAAGTGTCAGACTTATGTAGTTATTAATGTAGTTATGAGAGTTAGATTGACTAAGAATATGTGAATCTCTCAACAGTGTTCAGCAGCAGCAAAAATGTAAATTCATCTTCTCCAAGAACAGCGACATATACATGTATACATAGTAGTATGTGTATACATATTACATGAGAATGCATTATAAACAGATTATTTAATATATTTATTTGCAGGGTCATTGTCGTTGAGGGTTTTGGTCATTTTCCGGTTGTTTTAGGACTTTTGAAATCAATTAAATCATTAGCAAGTAGGGCTCACTGCTTTCAGGGGAGTTGTTGGATTCACATCTAGGAGGTGGAGATGGGTAGGTTTAGGGATTAGTTGTAGGTTTAGGCAGATTAAGGAGAGAGTGGTTGGGTCTTTATCCATCCACGCTCCCTGGATGTTGCAGTCTGCAGCGAAACGCTCCTCACATGTTGAAGTAGAATGTCCTATGACCATATGGAGCAAGTCTTCTTATTATATTTGCTTGAGAAAAAATAGTAATTTGCATTCTTTTCTTAAATATTGTATATTATGCATCAAATAATTGATATTCTGCATCATATACATAACTGTTTTGGATAATATTGATTTAATCTGACTTTATTTACATATGGGTTTTTGATGGAATCCAAATGTAATTAGATTACATTACTTTCATGTTCTGGTACTTGGGTAACATTAATGAATATTTTTTTCATTTAGTTATTTGTAACTGTAATGTTTAAAGTAACTTTCCCAAGCATGACTAGAAATACTGAAAATATTAATTATGTTTTATTATTAATTCACAAGCACTTCACGAATAATGTTAGTTCACAAATCTGCGCGTCTTCACCATTCATTAACACTGAGACACACAGAAATCATATTTAAATATTTTTTTTTTTTGGCTTAATATTTCTTAATTTTGCGTCTTTTTAAACCCTAGATTTGTCAGTCTTAACTTTTTTCTTAACAACATGTTTTTGTTTGATTACTTTGCAGAAGCCTTGTTGATGCTGTTTATGCTCTAAAAGATGAAGTCCATGAATTAAAAAAGGTACTTTTTTAAATTTATTTATTTATTTTACATAATTTTAACCTTATGTTGGCCTGAACTATCACAGGCTTTATGCTGTAATCTTCTGATGCCGTGTGTTTGTGAATTTAGGAGAATAAATGGATGAAGCAATGTCTGGAAGAGGAGCAGAAGTCCCGTAAGGAGCTAGAGCGTATAGTCAGAAAGTTGGCCAAGCAAAAGAATGACTGTTCCTGGGATGAAGGAGGTCACTAAAGAACACTTGGACACTCGCCTGTTTCCCTTTGCCAGCCGCATGTATGTGTTTCTGTGTCTGTGTGTCCTCAAAAATGTGTTTTAAGTGTTTTTTTTTTCCCCATCACATTACACACTGAACATTGCTTTTGGAAAGTCATCGTGCTGGGGATTTTCAGCCATTTCTCATCAAATGTTTTTAAGGACAAGATGCGATAAGAAGATCAAATCTGTGATTAGTGATTCTATTTATCTCGCCATACTGAAGAAAATCACTGTGCGGTTAACTTCATGCTCCTGTCATCCTTTCATTGAGAACAAAACCGGCAACTGTTCTAGAAGACCAAGTGAACTGCTTCTTAAGTGTTTCGTGATTTGGAAAACTTCAGAGTCTTGTCCATTTTTCATTCTGGTTTAACACTCCCAACGAAGACTCATCACCCGAAAAGATGGTGAAATCTCTTGCGTTTGAACTGAACAAATATCTGCCTCACATTGTGACTGTTACTGGTCATGGACAAAAGTAGAAATCCGATGACATTCAGCCCATGAACCGCATTCCGACTCGAGCCGCTATTGCACAAGTGAAAATATTCAGTTTATGGTGTAAGAGAAGACACTTGTGGATGAACATTGCAGGATTCCCCTGTATCCACAAGTATTGCTCTTTTTAGACCTATTTCTGCTTTTATAATGTGTAAACGGTTGCTTTTACGTCACAAATGAACAAAATTGAGATTTGTGGTTTGCACCTGATTGAGATGAGATGCCCTACTTGCCATCTTGAAATGAGTTTGGTTTTTCCTTTTAGTTTTAAAAGGCTTTGAATCAGATGCCTGTAATGCGTCATTGGGCCGTAGGTTTAGATTCAGTTACCCGGACAGTCACTCGCATCAGCATGGGTACACGGTATTTCTAAAACAGCCATTATAATACTACATAATCATGCTTCTGATAATCATCACTAGTTTAAAGCTATCAGGGATATAGTTGTCAGAAATAATTACATTTATAATACTGTACTAATACGATACATCATATAATGTATGCATATCAAATATACAGTATAAATATGTACACTGCTCAAAAAAAATAAAGGTAACACTAAAATAACACATCCTAGATCTGAATGAATGAAATATTCTTAATAAATACTTTATTTACATTGTTGAAAGTGCTGACAACAAAATCACACAAAAATCATCAATGGAAATCAAATTTATTAACCCATGGAGGTCTGGATTTGGAGTCAAGTGGGAAAAAAACACACTACAGGCTGATCCAACTTTGATGTAAAGTCCTTAAAACAAGTCAAAATGAGGCTCAGTGGTGTGTGTGCCCTTCACATGCCTGTATGACTGATGGCGGATGGTCTCCTGAGGGATCTCCTCCCAGACCTGCACTAAAGCATGGAGCGAGACATGATGTCCCAGATGTGCTCAATTGGATTCAGGTCTGGGGAATGGGCGGGCCAGTCCATAGCATCAATGATGGGTCTGACGATCTCATCTCAGGAACTAACGTCAGTCAGGCTACCTCTGGTCAGCCCATGGAGGGCTGTGGGGCCCTCCAAAGAAATGCCACCTCACACCATTACTGACCCACTGCTAAACCGGTCATGCTGGAGGATGTTGCAGGCAGCAGAATGTTCTCCACGGCATCTCCAGGCTCTGTCACGTCTGTCACATGTGCTCAGTGTGAACCTGCTTTCATCTGTGAAGAGCACAGGGTGTTAGTGGTGAAATTGCCAATCTTGGTGTTCTCTGGCAAATGTCAAACGTCCTGCACAATGTTTGGCTTTTGCAGGGCTCTGGCAGTGCCGCCTCTTCCACGTCTCCTGATGTACTGGCCTGTCTCCTGGTAGCGCCTCCATGCTCTGGACACTACGCTGACAGACACAGCAA
>JAUMHI010000055.1:13560564-13581007 GCA_032359435.1 Enteromius unitaeniatus
GGTTGTAGACTCCGTCTCATGCTACCACTAGAGTGAAAGCACCGCCAGCATTCAAAAGTGACCAAAACATCAGCCAGGAAGCACAGGAACTGAGAAGCGGTCTGTGGTCACCACCTGCAGGACCAATCCTTTATTGGGGGTGTCTTGCTAATTGCCTATAATTTCCACCTGTTGTCTATGACAATCAATTTCACATGCTGTTGTGCAAATGGAAATCTGTTGCTTCCTAAGTGGGCAGTTTGATTTCACAGAAGTGTGATTTACTTGGAGTTACGTTGTGTTGTTTAAGTGTTCACTTTATTTTTTCGAGCAGTGTATATATAAAGGCGAAAGTAACTTCAATAACTTCAAACTTAATCAATCTTAAACCAAAAACAATCCAGTATGTTTATGGATTTGGTACTAAAAGCCCTTTTAGGACTCAAAAACCAAGTGTACGTAGAAACATACGGTACTTTTAGGCACTGTTTTTTTTGGGTTTTTTTGCTCCCCATCAACAATAGACCTTAGGGTTGTGGCATATTTAATTTTTGACAGGAATGAAATGGAAGCTGTGATGGATAGAGATTGTACTGTAGTTTATTAACATACAGTTGGCTTACTTGACAAAACATCCCGAAGAAACTTGAAAATGACTTGACCTAGGAGCTTTATATAGTGGATGGCATGATAAAGACAGCTATCCCTCACAGACTTGTTTTCATCCACGTTGAGTTTAATACAGCATCTAATCTGACTAAAATCTATTGCAGTGGAGGTGTATTTTTTTACTCATTTGTGTTCTGCCATAGTTGTGCATGGCACACATGGTACATAATTTATGTACCACATAGTACATATTTTTCTCAAACTCTTGCTATTTTAACAGTAACTAGTTACATCAAATGATGTACCCAAACAATTACATAAATGACACTGTGTCTGGAGTGCTTATCCTTTCAACATTACCGATCATAACCGTGACTAATCTTTTCATTCGCTGTGAAAATCATAAGCAGTGAAGATATGCATGCAAAGAATGAGCAAAACTTGGGTGGGGAGTTTTTTTAATGTTTTTAAACCCACCAGCGGTCACCTCCGGAGCATTGCTGTGGCAATTCAATGCAATATGCAACTGGTTTGTTGGTACAGTTGCTGTGCAAGAGCCAGTGTTTCCACTTGGAAGGAGTATACTGTATAATATATTCTTCCGATTAGGCAATAAGATGTGCTCTGAGGTGCACAAATATAATGCTGTTACTGTGGTACTGTGTGTAAATCTGTTTCATGTTTGTGTGTGTGTCTGTTTTCCCAGCAAATAAACCTGCATGCCATGTGTTACACATAGCCTTAAATATTATTTTAAAGTGTTAACCCTGATTGTATTGTTGTTGTTGTTGTTACAAAGTTTTAAAACATTGGTCTGAAACTTTGACATCTGCAGTGGAAAATGTGATATTTTTGATGGTCTGTTTGTGTGTGTGTGTGTGTGTGTGTGTATGTTTGTAACGTGGAAGAGATTGATCAGTAGGTCATGCTAGTATATATACATGCTATCTGCTCTAGGTGGAACTGATCTCACTGAAAGGAAAGTTACTTAGTCATGTCATGAATGTGTCCAAGGAAAAAAAAAAAGCACTTTCAGGAGATCATAAACGAGGGTTGAAGAATGTCCATGTCAGTTTCCTCTTAAAAGTGCCCATGTCTGCAGAACACAAGTAGAATTTTTTTGCGAAGCTGATCTATGCAATATAAATGCTATATATATATATAAATATATATAATTTGTTTTATGTTTTTCCTAGTGCTTGTGTTTTTATTCTGTCCTCATTTCAATACAGATTTCTTTTAATAAAATAACATCACGTTAATAAGCTATATGTTTGATTTCATTGGATCCTACGAGGAAATTCCACCTTGGTGTGAAATGCAATGATGTATTGTGGTAATTTTTTGATCGGTGAACAGAGCAGATGTACGAGCTCAAGTGAGCGCAGTAGGCTGACGACTTCCTGTAATCGGTGTGGCTCAAACCAGCACGCGTTTGTCACCTAAAACTCACTGTTTCCATGGAGGAGGATGGAATGCTGTGAAATAGGCACAGCAGTATCTGTACAGGGTCTTGCTATCAAACTCAAGTTAAAAACAGAACTGGTAGGCTTATGATTTTTTTCTCTTCGACTCGTCCTACACAGTAGTTTCCAAACTTTAAGATTAGAGCTTCTCAAAGTCTACTATGTTAGGAAACACTTACACATCTCATGACCACTTGGAAACACTGGTAATATAAAAAATGAGGAATAGTATAATAGTGGGAGGGGGGCAGTTTGGGCTCTTTTATTCAAAGTTACGGTAACAATCTATTTAGATTGAAAGTAAATAAGTAATGTGTGTGTGTGTACTATATATACATATATATCTTCCCTCTCTCTATAGAAAATTTGGAATTTTGATGTTAAGGTGATAGATTGGTATTGTACACTCCATCCAAATGTGTTTTATAATATGTCATGTCATTTTTTCTTGTGGAATCATGTTTTTTCTGTTATACTGTTATTTTTTTAATGATTTATTCTTAGAAAGAACTAAAAATCAACCATACAATATATCTGTCAAGCTTATTCTAAAATAAATATCTTTATTATTAAATCATTAGTTTATTATTGTTAAATCAAATCAGGTAATAATAAATAATTATTATACATATACCACCAAACACTAGTGGATTAAAAACATTCATGGTATTCTTATGGGTTTGTATTTGCAACGAATTCATATAATTGAAAAGATGTTCCCATATTCAAGAGTTTGGTGACTTCCTTGGATTGTCGTGATCTTGGATTGTTGTTTTGTGTTAAAGGGATAGTTCACCCAAAAATGAAAATTTGATGTTTATTTGCTTACCCCCAGGGCATCCAACTCACTCTCAGCAGCACACAAACGAAGATTTTTAACTTTAACCGTGGCAGTCTGGTAGTCATTTAATGAAAGTGGATGGGCACCAAACCTTTCGAAGTAAAAAAAAACATGCACAGACAAATCCAAATTACACCCTGTGGCTCGTGACGATACATTGATGTCTTAAGACACGAAACTATAAGTTTTTGTGAGAAACTGAACAGTATTTATATAATTTTTTACCTCTGATAGACAACCATGTTCAAACCGTCTCGGGCTCGCGCTTTGGCGTAGGATACGCAAATGCCAGAAGTGATCTGTTGTGAACTCGCGCTTTGGATACGCAAACGCCGGAACCCTGGAAATTATCTGTTGTGAACAGATCACTTCCGGCGTTTGCATATCCTACGCCAAAACACAAGCCTGAGACAGTTTGGACATGTGCATTGTCTGTGCATGTTTTTTTTTACTTTAAAAGGTTTGGTGCCCATCCACTTCCATTAAATGACTACCAGACTGCCACGGTTAAAGTTAAAAATCTTCGTTTGTGTTCTGCTGACATCTTGGATGCCCTGGGGGTAAGCAAATAAGCATCAAATTTTCATTTTTGGGTGAACTATCCTTTTAAGGGGAAAAGATTGTGCAATGTCTTTCCCTTGAGATGCATCCGTTTAATTACAGTGCCTTGATCCAGCCAATCTCTGAACATCTCGTACGATCCATCTCGCTCTTGACCGCTTCAGTTCTAGAGTGTTCTTTACCGCAATCTGAATAATCCAAAGTTGCAGGAGTCCCGGTTCACCAAGGTTGTGTTTGTTACTGTAACATAGATCTGTTGGTCTTTCTCTAGATGAAACACCCCCGCCACAGCAGTTGTACACATATTCTGTTGGGATGTCTTCAAACTGCAAAAAGACTTGAGTAGCTCCTTGTCTTGATCCTTGTCTTGCTCCTTGTCTTTTTTGGGTACTGAGCTCTTTAAGGATTGCTTTAATGAAGACTTGGCTGACTCTTTGGAGAAGGTGACCTGGGAATAGATGAAATATATTCCGGGATACTGAATGATCAACCTGTCCCTTCCGTGGCTGAGTTTTACTTCCCGCATCAGCGACTGATCTTCATCCCAAAGAAGACTGTTTGTCTTCCAGAAGTTGAAAGTCTTATCTAGTGATTTTAAAAGGAGAAACCCATTATCACCACGATATGGCAGTGCTTAAGTTCAATTCCCTGATTTCATTTAAAACTAAATAAATGATTCTAATGCATTCTATTACCTTTATGCTCGTTCAGAGTGGTCATGTGTGCAGCTGGTCCAATAAAGTGTGGCCCTCCAGTTAACTTAGACACTACAGGACAAATACACAACAGTAGTTAGGACACAATAAACAATAAAAGGTTATTAATATATTTATATATATTTCATGGGTGCATCAACATCCAAGTCAATATTTAACAATCCATTGTGCTATATGTTTAAGACAACTATACAATACTTACATTTTTCATTTGCTTGTGAAACCTTTGGGAGGAAGTAAAAGAACATTAATGATACACAAAGTCATGGAGTTGTTCATAATGGTTTCATATGATGGATATGTTCGCAGCATTATGAAATATTTTAAGCGTATGACATAAGCATGTACCTTTGCTATGACTGCTTTATATTTGTCCACCAATTTGCCACATTGTGTGACTGAGTCTTCTCCCATATTGCTGTCTGCACAGTCCTGTAGTCTCTGTAGACCGATGCCTTGATCGCCCTGGAGCTGCTAAGAGAAAAGAGAAGACATTAAGTCGTATGTTTTCATATACATATTACAAATATGGGTCCCACTTTATATTAGGTGTTTTTAAACACTATGTACTTAATTAATTACATAGAGGTGCATTGTAACAGTGTATAAAGACACGTAACATATATTTAATAATGATAAAAGTCTAATAACCCTGTGATGATATTTCACCTGAAACTGATCGCTGTGGAATGTTACTATATTTACCTTTCTGTTGAATGTGGCTTATGTTCACATGTCTGTTTGGTGCAATATGCACTCTTAACTTGCACTTTAACTTTATCGTTACCGAAACGTTTGAAAGCCCTACTGAAACTGACACTTCATTGATTATTGCATTAGTCTATCTGCTTGAGTCACGGAAATGCATGAAACACAAAAGCTGTCTTGAAACGGTATATATCCCTGAGTGCCAGATTTAAACTAATGTTGTAAAAGATGATTAAAGCTAAATTCTATTCGTTTGGAGTTTGTTTTTTTTTATTATTAAATTTGATTCTTTAAATTTGATGCGTTAATTATCGCTAATTCATACTATGTAGGGATAGTCATGTCAATCCTTTTGTATGTCAATCATAGAGTGAGATTGCATAATTTGTTGGGTAATTTGGTTTTAACTTCCTCTTGAGACAGAAAGGCTGGTTTTTGTTGGCTTTGTTTCTTTGATGCACAGCATGCTGCATCTCTTGCTCATAAAACCCACACACCCCAGGAAATAAACCCATGAGATTAGTTGTTTTTTTTTTACGTTTAACCATTTCTTTGTATTTAAAAAAGAAAGAAAGAAAGAAATCATTGCATGAAATATTGTATTTTTTAAACTTTAAATTCAAATCAATTTGTAAAGATTTTCTATAATTCATTTAAAGATTGATAACCTCATTAAGTGGTATGTGCACCTGTTACATTTGCTTCTACCACAAAACCATTATTAGTGATTACCTAGTAACAAAATGTTAATAATGTAAATAAAAGAAATCAGCATAAGCAAAATGACTGGAGCCATAAAATCATCTGCCATCAAAAAGTCTGTCAGCTTCTATTAAAATAATAAAGAACTTCTATTTAAAAAAGATATTTCAAATTGTACCAACTTAACCTTATATTGCACCTAATTTCATTTTAGTTTTATACCCATGAAACCTGCAGTAGATACAAACTTGAGCACCAAGAGCCACTAAGAGAAGAGCCGATCATACCACGTTGAGTTTCTGGAACAGGTAGAGGAAGCCTCCGAAGGTCAGTATCATTAACAGCAGTAACATCACTGACAAAAACTTGACTAAAGATGTGTTGCCCACTGGCCGGGGTTTGCTGTATCCTGCCCTAGGAGGCACCGGTGGAGGATTGTAGCTAGTGTGAAAGGTGTTTATCATGATGAACAGAGCACGAGTCGATTAAAGAACAGACGTGTACTCCAGTGGCACCCATGCAGTTCTGAAGAGCTGCTCTCAACGCAAGCAAGCACATTTGAATGCAACTTCCTGAAAGTCACCATCTAGATGTGCCGAGACTTACGGCATATGTTGTTTGGGTTTTTTTCATGCAATTTGATGTAAATAAGCATGCGTTCTCATAGCAAATACTAGAAAGGCCTTATTCCATGAGGTCACAGATTTTTGCACCAAGGTCACAGATTTTTTTTAAGATACAAAATCTGCAGTTTGAATGTTTCGCATCTTATTAACAAATAATTTTAGATCTTTTCTCAGAAATAACTTTTTCTGAGTCATTTTTGCAATTACTTTTAATCAAATGGTCCCAAAGTGATTTTTAGTTGTTGAAGCCTCTCCTGTGAGAGTAATCATACCGTGAATTATCACACTGACTCTATACGAACACTAATATTTGACAACCACAATTGTCCAAATACCCTTTTTGTCTTGATGTTGTCAAATGTAATGATGTTCATGCATCTTTTAAGAGTGTCTTAAGCGTCTGTATTCTTTCAGGACCTCTTTATTTTTGTGCATTGAATATTAGCCACATTGTGAACTGCAATTAGAGCCGAGTTTCTGTTTGTCAGTAAACCACAGGAAATAAAGTCACATGTTGTATGTGTCTATATTTCTTTCAAAAAAATCTGACCACAGGGAAGCACATGTGTGGTACACAGAAGCAAACGGAGATGCTTCATTTGTGAGTAAACACAGGAGAAACACATCATGAAACCACGATTTTTAACAACCATAACCATTTTGTTTGATAACGAAGGTCAATAAGTTACTAGTTTACCACATCTGTAAAAGATCCTCAGAAATCTTTGTAAGACATGCTCTTCCTTTTGGGTTTTGGCCTGTATAGTTTCAGACTTCTGACCTCATTCTAACCACCAACTGGTGGTCTCAGCTACATATTCTCATAACTCCAATTGATCTTTCTTGATGCCAGTTTAAAGAATTGCTGTAGCTGTAAATGAGTAAGCATCTATATATAAATAGGTATACATGGGATACAGTTCAATAATGATTATGGGACCTGTATTGTTGGTTATTAACTGTGCATTACGTCAAACCAAAAACTGTTGACAATAGAAACTGCTGATTATGTAGTATCGATCAATTTCTTTTGCAAAAGACAAACACAACAGGTTTCACGCGAACTGAAGAATCAACCTCAGTTCCACCCCCACTGACTTTTTTTTTTTTTTCAGTCCCTCTGCCAAGGCTCACATTTTCCGAAGTCATGAGTGTTATTTTGAACGCATGCTTTATGCATTAGGAAATGATGTTCACCCACAAGGCATGAAAGGACACAACTGAGACTTTGACTTTTATTAAACGAAACAGCAGAAATAGATTACGAGGTGCTTTCTGTGTGTGAACAGATGTGGGTGGAACTACATATATATTTCAGTGTTTTGAATATTCAGAGCTCAGGAGTAACGTGAGGTCATTTATAGTGAAAAAAAAAATGTATGATTAATGGCATTAATCAGTTATTGTGTCACAAATGAAACTTACACAAAGCATGTTACAGCTTCTTCCTGGAAATTCTAGATCTACTTTTAGGCGTCCCTTAAAAATCAAGACTACTAGTTATTGTGTATACTGATACTCATGATGATGTTGCTTTATGTGATTCTCAGTGAGAAAACAACTATTGTGATGGACTTCTGATGCATTAGACATTGTGTAAATGACTAGAAGAACAACAAAGTGCATTACATGGTAAAATTATCTACAAGTCAGTACAGTAATATAACACCAAATACCAGTTTTCAGCATTTTAGCTTTTTTTAGGACCATATGTCTAATACTTTGAATACTGTGTTGCATTAGTATTACAGTGAACATTAGTCTAATATGAAAAACAAATGCTAAAAAAATAATTTAAGTCAGATATAGCAAACCTTGTATTAACTGCTTCTTTTTCCAGGGATGGGAAGAATGATTCGTACACCAAACATGACTCACTGTGTGTTCTGTGCATGTTGGTGAATAAGAGACTGTGGGACTATGGAACTGACTATAAGAATGGGACATTTTAATGTTAACTCTTTCTGGAAAATGTGCAAATGATATGTGCAAGTATACTTTAGTTGGAATAATGACATAATTTCATGTCTCTGTGTTAAAACGTGACTCACATTTACGCACAAGAAAGTACACTTCATACATTTTTTTACAGCTTAATAACACTTAAGTATATGGAGATATTAATAACATAAAAAAATATTAAATATGCTTATTTAATAGTATTCCTACTATGCTTAAGGAAAACTTCACGTGCTACTAACAAAGGACAGTAATAAATGATGCATTCAAAAAAAACTGTCACAAGCCGCATATGGACTAAACTTAGTTGAGTTCTCTTGTAACATTAATGATTCTCATTACAATATGACATGGGCAGTAGCTCCTACTACTGGTAAGTGGTGGTAAGTGTAACTACATTACATTCACAGACTGACACTTGCATTACTGCTTTACTGCACAGCTGGCAATGTGTCTTCATTTAGTGGTTTATTATATAAGCAGAATTTGTGTGGTGAGTATTTGCACATATTTAAAAACACATACTTTTGTTCTAGAGTATTCGTTAAACTTGACACTGCACATTAATTTCAATTTTAGGTTTTGGCTCTGCTGTGGGATTCTGATGTACTGATCTGAAACTTTGTGGCATGGTTTAAGATATCATCACGCTGTATTTTGTTGATCTGTAAAGCCTGGGCAGTCTTTGAGAGTGTCAGGGGGTGTAATGGACAACTAAGGCCAGAGTGTGTGGCTCTTTTTTCTGGGGTCCCTTGACGCAACGATGCCATAAGGGCCCGTCACAGGGCCTGAGTGCATGAGGATCTTCTTTGCTGCTGTGCTGAGGATTCTGGCTGTGAAAAGATGGCTCTCCTTGACACTTTAGAAATGCTAAGAAACACCTGTTAAACTGAAAGGAAAAAAAATTAAATTATTTTTTTTTCACACCAGTAATGTTTTTTCTAAGTATATTTATAAAAATCACTTTTATGTCCTACTTGAACAATGGCCCAACCCTGGCTTAGTCTAAGCCCTGTCTGTGAAACCGGGTAAAAAAAAAATTATATATTATTTTATATCTAAATATTAGCTCCTACAAATCAGTTGATTTATAATTATGTGAGGCATTGTTTCTAAAAACCTGAATGTGGCCATATGTTGATTTGATTTTGTGAATCATAATTATTTGCCAATTGGCCTTAAATTGTTTTTTTTCCCTGACAATATGCCTAAATTAAAACATTAAAATATATACTATTTAAATATTGAAATACAACTCTGACAATTGTATTACTCTTATTAATTATGCGATGCAATATTATGAAAATTGTAAACATCAGAATTCAATTACATTTTAAATTTTATTTATAATTATTTTCCAAAATATGCAAATTATTTTATATCTCTGAATCTTTTGGGTTTTTACAACTCAAAATAAAAATTAAAATTAAAAAATGTAAAAATCTAACAAGAATAGAACTAGTTTCTATTATCTAATCAATTCACTAGAACATGCAACTGTGTTTCTACACCCTAACTAAAATTTTGAATTCATTTAATCTGTGGACTGACCTGGTTGTTGAAAAGCACATATATGACCGGGTTGACCACCGTGCTGCTCTTGGCCAGGACTGACGGCACCACGCTGGTTATGGGAGTGATCAATCCCTTCCTGCCAAAGGTGGCCAGCAGAGCAACCACCCCGTACGGCATCCAGCACAGCAGATAGCAGGAGACCATGGTGATAACCATGAGAAGGATGTGGTTCTCCCTCCTTTGTGCAGTCAGCAGGTTGATTTTAGTTACCTGAGCCCAAAAGGAAAACACTTAATGCATGTGTAGTTCACATTTTGATGTAGAAAGACCTTTTCATTCACCATTTGAAACAAAATAAGCCATATTGCTGCAGAGAACACACAGTTCATAAATTAGCTTGCGGTGTGTAAGCTGTCTGCAAATTAAAGGAGGACTGGCAGATGGCTCCTTCATGCGTCAAAACATTAGAGTCGTGACTTCAACCCTCTGTAGTCTGTTAACCTTCCTCATCCTGTTCCCATCATGAAGCAATCTCTCTGTATAAAGATCTCCGGCCGGGTTGGTAACAGAATGTGAACTTCCAATCAGCAAAGGCAGCCAATGAGAGCTAATGAGTGGAGCTGAACTCCCTGCACCAGCTCATGCTGTCATTCACACCTTTTACAAGCTACATTTGTCCTAAACAAGATGATTGTGATTGTATTGACAGCTCCAGCTTGGCTAAGTGTTTTCTCACCTATGTAGTCCTCTTAGCAATTGAATTGTCCTTCAGCAATTTGTAAGATCAATATGACACTGATAAAAAAAAAATACTAATTTGAAGCAACAACAGAAACAAAACCATTTCCAAGTCCATCTTTGATTCTAAAAATGACTCAATACACACAGAATTGTCCTTCCCTCATTGTTTCTGCGAACATTTTTTTTCAGCTTTCCATTAGATAGTGTAATAGAAATTGATTCATGCCGCATGTCTGGAGTGACTCTATTTTAGGAATGCAATTATTTTCGTTACATGTCGCCCCCTGATTTTCCCAGTGCTCTCTTCTTGTAATTCTCCCACTTTTGAATCCCATCAGAATTCCATGTTTGTATTTCTAAGAAAAGCCCGAGGGCTGTAGTGACTGGCCCACTCATACGTGTAATGGAAGAAGCTCTTTCCATCTGTCAGAAACACAATGTGGCACCTGCTGCTGAACAGAGCAAATCCTGGAGGAAATATGTTCGTTACACAACAGTTTGTCACCAATAGTAACAGGCTCTGCTTTCTAAAAATAACTCAAGATGGTGATTCATTCATAGAATCGCTCTGGCGACTAGACGCTGACTCCCTTACTACCTGCTGGAAACGCTCATTACATATTCCTTCACACAGTGATGTGTTTATGAAATCTGCCACTAGCATGGATGAGTCACAAAAACCTAAAGCCTTTTTCACTCTGAGCACTGTCTAACCTGATGCCCCAAAGTGCTTTGATCTTATTCCTTTAGCTGGACAAATCAATACCAAATGGATAAATAAAGACACCAAGAGCTTAGGATCTGTTATCTGTAGCTCGCCGGGGTTGAAATGTTAATTGGACACTGGCTATGAGACCTCATTGCAGATTTCTGGGTAAAACGGCTTTATTTCCAGAGAAAGGACATTAACACAGTCAAAGGAGACAGTATGCCACTGGGGTTATACAACAGTATTGGTATCACTCTGCTCTTTCCATTCAATCTGTGTGTAAGTGATGAGAGTTTTCTCTTTTTCCAGGTTTTTCGATGCACCAGTAAGTGGCAACAAGTCCCTTTTTCATTCATTTAACCAATCTGTTCAAAAACATTGATTCATGATAAATGAAAAAAGTAACTTGCCTAATTCGAAACAACATACTGTATTAACCTGCATATGAGTATGCATACAGTATGTCCCTTCCTATAGTAGACTGACAACATTATGTGAAAAAAAGCACAGTATTTGTAAAACATTGTATTGCATCCATTGGACACTTCACTCTGACAAAAAATAATTTGCAAATGCCAGTGAAGCTAACTGATGCTGGTGACAACATGTCAAATGCTGTACAGCTGGATTACATTAATACTACACACGTATAGAACATACTTTTTAGCAGTGGCCAAGTTGTACCTAGTGAGAGTGCATGTGATTTCTGTATGGAGCCATACTTTTCCCTCTCTAGAGAAGATAACGAAAGCTGTATGCTAGAATGCAACTTTGTGTATTTAATTATGTCTTTGTTTATTAATTACAGAATCATTCATCATTTACAATTTGACGATGGAGCAATATGACACTATGATAATTGTGCTCTAAAATAATGATAATTCTGTTCTCCAAAATAAGTGACCTTTTTTAGACTGAAATAGTTTGACTTAAATAATAATTGTATTTTATTACTACTTTGTTATGCTTTCTAGAAACTGGCCAGATATTATGAAACCAGTTATCACAATTGTTTTATTCAATATGATTTTAAAAAGGGTGTTTTTCCAGTGATGCTATAAAAGAACCTCAAAGAAGCTTCAATTAAACAGTTAAAGGAATAATTTACTCAGAAATGAAAGTTCTGTCATTATGTGCTCACCCTCAAGTATTTACTATGGAAGTCAGTGGTGAACAAAACAACATGGTTACAAACTTTCTTCAAATTATCTTCCTTTGTGTTCAGCAGAACCAAGAAACTCAGACAGGTTTGGAAGTAATCGAGGGTGACTAAATGATGACAGAACTTTCATTTGTGGGTGAACTATTCCTTTAACTGTTTACTTGAAGCTTCTTTGAGGTTCTTTTAAAGCATCACTGGAAAAACACAGTTTTGGAACCTTTTTAAGATCATATAGAATAAAACTATTGTGATAATTGCTTTCCTAATATCTGGTCAGTTTCTAGAAAGCATAACAAAGCAGTAGTAAAGTAAAATGATTATTCAAAATATAAAAAGTCAAAATATTTCAGTCTAAAAAGTCACAACTTATTTTGGTAGCACTTTATTTTAGGCTCTCTTAACTAATTGCTTATATAAGCACATATTAATGTGTTCTATGGACGTTTTAACGGTTCTTCCAGTACTCTAATGATGGATGTAAAATATATAGTGGATTTAACAAATAATAACATATAATAGTGAAGAAATCCTCTCTTACTCACCCCTTTAATAATGCACAGGATTTTGCCATAGCAGAAGATCATGAGCATGAGGGGTAGAAGCAGACAGAAGATGAACAGACACATCACGTAAGACATGCTGTTGGTTGAGCGCTGATGCCACTGCACTGAACATGTTGTCCCGGGCCCTTCAGGTCCATAGCTACTCCAGCCCAGGAACGGTGGGAGAGTCCAGATCAGTGAATAGAGCCAGGATCCGGCCACACAGAGCCAGGCTCTGCGGAAGTCAGACACGTCTGCCTTGGTGGGGCGCAGGAGGGCAGCATGACGCTCATATGATAGAATGGACAGAGACATCAGAGACACTATTCCTATTTTGGGATAAAGAAAACAGATATGGAAATATAACTTGTGAATATTCTAAATGGCTTTTCATTGTAAAATATTGCCAGTCCACACCAAGTGCAATGACAGCAATTTTGACAACTTTCTGTCACGCAGGGGAAAATGACAATAACCCAAGTTTGACAAAGCAATTTACTTTGAAGACCCGGGACTGTCCCTAGAGAAAAGTCTGAGGTTAAGTGCAAAAGAACAGTTATGCTTTCAGTGATCATGCATCCTGTTCTGTTCCTGGATCAGTCACACAAGCTGGATATGTTATATAAAAACTGCCAAAATTATTTGCAGCACTGAGGTATTGTGTTAATGAGACTGCTATTGCTGTTTATTAAAGGTTTTGACAAATGCGGAAGAATCAACACATGTCTAATACAAAATGATTCCCCAACACTATTCAGTTTATTTAAAAAAAATATTTTCATTTAACACAATTATGTTTGGTTCCCTATTTAAACAACTGCATTGTGTTAAACAGTTTTGTTTTGTTTCAATATATCAACTCAATATATTCATTTTGAGAGAACACAGATGATTTTATTTGTGTAACTAGGAAGTGGATTTCCCCTTCCCATCATGCTTTGCACAGAACAATTGTAGGCTTTTTTTTTAGTAAGATGATAAAACTAGGAGAGTTTTAATGCTCTTTTATGTTTGTATTTAAAAGTCCTTCTGCTATGTTAGTGTTTATGGGGGTTACCAGTGTGGTAGAGTATAGAGCTTGTGCTCAGGAACCTGCTAACATGAATCAAAGTTGTTTTAATAATAATAATAATAATAATAAAAATACTTTGGGCATCCTGTGGATGTATCAAAACCATCTTATGTTATGCATAACAAGTTGGCTAATGTCTAAAGTTAAGTAAATCTTATATCTTTTTCTTCTTTTTTTTAATGTAGAAGGATGTCTTCCTATTAATTTATTTTTTGGTTAAATATTTTAGTTTAAGTTCAACAAGCATAAAATGTATAATTTTCATTAAAACTATATTTGATCAAATTGAGTTGACCCAACTCAATTAAATTTCATTGCATTATTTCTTTTTTATGAGTTGGGGTCACACATATTCATTGGATGGGAATCCTGCCTTCAGTTAAATTGAGTGCATCCAGTAAAACATTTTCTTGAGTAGATATACTTTTACCCTTGATTGTAGAAATGCACACACTGCTTCTTTCTTCAAATGAATGCATATTTTAGATTCCTAAAACTCAAATATATAAAAAGTATGCTGCAACAAAAATATTGCTGAAAAAAACTGAATTGTGTAACAATGTAATAAAGTTTCTATTATGCAGTCACAGACTCAAAAGAAAACAGATTGTGTTTTCCAGAGAATGTAAGGTCAAAGGTATGAAGATATGTCATTATGTAACAACCCATAATCAATGCAGATTGTGGCTTGAGACAAGATGATGGAAGTTAAGCTGTTGACAACATGTTATTTTTACTGTCCAATTGTTATAATTGTTAACCACAGAGAAACTGGAGCTTCATTCTCCCTCAGTGGGTTTGCACTGCAGGTCCACACGTACTGCACAAAAGCGCTCTGCACTTGTCTCTGCAGTTCATCACAGGAAGAGAAACGGGGTGTCACAACACTCCCACTAGAGTAATTAACAGGCTCTCCATTCAAATGTCAGATCACTGGGGGAAGACTGTGACTTCTGAGACAACCCCCAAAGAAGATAAAATCAGAGTGGTTTTGGCATCTGCCTGTCTTGGGCATTTGTGGAAAATTTTCAGCAGATTAAAAAAAAAAAAAAAAACCACATGATTTTGACATGATAAACCACAATGCTTCATTTTTAAATAGATATACTGAGAATACTGTCATTTTAATCAGATCAAGCATTCTTTCAGATTTAAATGTTATTTTAGGTGAAAAAATTCCAAACTCAGAAAATGTTTTTAATCTTCACATCTAAATAAATGCAAAAAGTTGACGAATTTGTGTAAAATATATTTTAATGACATTGCATGAGATATGGTTGTCTGCATAATAAGGAGAAATGGACTATATTTACACAAAAATGAAATAATATTTTTTAACACTGAACTATTGTTTCTGATTCTGATGGAAGATTCTGATGATTTAATTTAGGCTACTAAATTACTTTACAGCTAGAGAATTATGCATACGCATTATTTTGCATACGATATATATTATGATCATTGTTGGTTAACTAGTTTAACTGCAATAAAATGTATTTATTTATGGTTTGTAGTCTTAAAGTTTGTTGGTCACTTGTTAAGGTTATTTACGTTTTGGGCTTTTTTATCATGAATATCAATGCTGTTGAGTGACACACGATCATTTTTAAATCAAACGCTTGATCAAACTCAGTCATCAACATATTCTTCCCTCAAGACATTTCCTTCCACATTCCACAGTAGCCCATTACCTACATTTTCAATCAATTAAACCTTTTCATGCAACAGTATATTTTTAGTTAACAGTATATCAGGATTTTCATTTTTACCTTCCCAAACCGACTAAAATACGAACATTATTAAGCTCAAACCCATACAGAAAATAACGCACATCGCTAAAGAAAATGCTGCTGTAAGACAATAACCTCCTCTGGAACCTGTTACACGTACAACCTTCCAGCTCTGTGAACTTCAGTACAACTTACCAAAAAGTGAATTGGCGAACCCGTACCATTTGCAGCCGTGATATCCCAACAGCCATTTCCCATAGAGACTGGAGGCGAAGCTGAAGGGAGTCCCGAACAAACAAACCAGTATGTCGCTCACGCTGATGTTCAGCAGAATGAGGTTAATGGGTGTCCACAGGGAGCGAAACCTCGCAAAGACGAGCAGGACAAACAGGTTGTTGAGGAATCCGAACACCAGAATGATTCCGAGGCAGACGGCTGTCACCGTGTGGCCGGTGCGGCTCAGGCCAGGTGGGGTCCCGTGGGGCTCCAGGGGGTCTCCTGAACTAACATTTGCACTTTGATTGAGCGCAGAAGTGTCTTTGTGGCTAATGTTTAAACTCCAGATGTAGACGACCATAGCAGCCTGACTGCACGGTGAAATAGTGTTTACACTTTCCTTACGGATGGATTCACAGTTCTCATCACCCCCCCCTCCATTAACACCAAGCCTCTGCCTCTGCTGACCTCCGCGCGTCTTGAGCATTGGCTGACCAGGGTGCGAGGTGTGAGGGCTGGGGGGAGGGGGATATTATTTTTAGGTTATATTATATTTTAGACATCCATATATCGTTTTGGTACTGAAACATGTTAATATAACTGAACTCAGAGCGTGTATTTGCCATAAATATTATTTCAACACTCTTCAAGTACTCTGTTCTAATGGGATCTAGCTGAGAAAGTAACCATAGCAACATTTGGCTGCTCACGCTTCAGTATGTGGTGTGTCGACAAAGTAGGCTTATTTTATGGCATGTTTATTAGTTACTTATGAAAATGTTAACGATTATGAAAGGGGTATATTTTCAAATAAATCTGAATATGTTCTGAATCTCAGACAGGAACTTCGGTGCAGGTTCTGGAATGTTTGATTCAGATTTTTATTGTAGGCTGCATTAAAAAACAACAACATCAGACCATTAAGGCAGTACGGGAAATTAGAAAGAAAGAAAGAATTAAAATACAGATACATGCAGAGGCGGACAGTATAAGTGCATTTGCTTGAGTATTGTACTTTAGCCTACTAGAGTTTTCTTTTTTTTTGGAAACGTATGTCTTTAACTTCACTACATTTGAAACACAAATATCTTACTTTTCACTCCACTGCATTTCCACCAAGGTCCTTAAAGTGGAAAGTCACACTACCATGCAGTTTTGTGATGGTGGGTAGGAGTGTTAAATAAAGTAATAAATGATTATGTCTGTCCCAAAGTCATTTTTTCCAAAAGATTATTTAATTTTTGTTTATTTATTTTACATTGCACAGATTTTACAACATAGTCAGTATATTCAGTAGGTTGCTTCAGAGGCATTGCAAGTATAACATACAACAATGCAACAGTAATGAAACTATGCATTGACCGGATTCTCCTTTACTTATAATAAGTACTTTTAAAACAAATACATATACTTTTATTTAAGTAAAAATGAGTGTTTACAACTTTCACTTGTAATGGAGTAATATTTGACCATGCAGTAGTATTTATACTTCCACTCAAGTAATGGAAATGTTCACTTTGTCCGCCTCTGAATACATGTCACTTAAGAAAATGCTTTTATTATAGTATCTGTGTAGTAAAGTCTTAATCTAAATCTTATCTAATTTTTGTTTTCTGAGGAAAGGTTGTAACATATAAATGTACAGCCAGTGACTTTTAAAGCAAAACTGAGATGGATAAATTGTGGCGTTTTAAACTTGAGCTCGCAATCACTTTTATTATTTCTGCCTTTTACCATTTACATAATTGCAAATCAAACTGTAAGCTGTAAAATCATCTGTAAGCCAGATATGATGTTTGTTTTAAACGTTTTTTGTCTTGCGCTACATCACTGTCACATAAGATTTTATGATTTTATTTCTGTAATTAATTTTTACAAACCGATGATGCTACAACCCACGCTGTGACATTTCCCAGTCTTCCCTACCCATGCACAAGAGTTCTATATAATCAGTGTTCAATTTACTGGAAAAAATATACTGCCTGTAATTAAAATGACATTCCAGAAAAGATCTCTTTTTATAGTTATAATAATCTATAATCTATATTGAATTTTATGAATATGGATCTTTCCTTTTATCTATAAGTTAGACCATGTGAAGCATGCTTTAAACATAATGCCAAGTGCCAACATCTACCAGATAGTGCTTTATCCTGAGAATCAAAAGCAAACTTGTTAAGTAGATATCATAATAGAAGTTGCATGGCTATATTCCATATATATTAGCATTAACAATTCTCCATTTGCTCTATGGACAGCAATCGCCAGTTTGCCAGTTGATGTCTAATCAGTGCTCTCATCACAGTTATTGGTCATGTTCTTGTCAGCTTTCTGCTGTCCTCAGTGTTTTGTTATTCAAGCCTTCTTCATATAATTCCTCAAGACGGCTCAAACGTTGATTACAGCCAAAATTCTCATTTAAATATGTTCACAGTCAAATTTTTGTTTCAATATTGACACTCATTGAATTGTTTTCTAATACTGCTTAAAGAATGGTTTCCCCATCACCTTTATGATGATGGTCCACATGGTTTTGCTGTTAATTAGTATGATTCTCACTAAAAATCACATACATAAAGCAGCAGCACCTTGTCATATCATACTCAATGGATACAAGTGCTGTTAGAGGAAAACTGCAATTACAAAAAGGGTAATAACACAAACATATCCGCAAATAACGCAAGGGCTGCTGGCAGAATCCACAGATGCTGGTCATCAGGGTTATCAGCTAGCTAACAGACTTGGTCTCTGCTGTCAGGCAGTACTGTTTTAGAAATGACACATTATCATGGAAACTGGCTATAGCAACACTGACAGAGATAATAATATTATTTTATGAAGCAAAAAATTAAATACGTCCTATTTAAAGGTGACACCTCTATAGGTCAACACTAATTGAGTTGTGCGCTGTGGATTCTCTGAGGTGTCACTGCAGACTATTAGAATTACAGATGAAGTGAGTAAAGAGTAGAGCGGAGGCTTGAATGGAAAGAGTGTTGATAATAAAGTCAAACTGAAATGCCAGAGGAGCTGTAAAATACTTCCAATCTACCCTATAACAAAGGAGGTTTTTACACAATGTCTTTTCTAAACAAGTGAGACTTTTTCTACTAGCTGAGAAGCGCTGAGTTAGATTATCAATTTTTGCAAATAGTGAGAGAATTTAAATGTTGAATCACATTTAAAAAATGTCAGATGATTGTCCAACTAAAATGTTTTTAATTTTAAATGCAATGCACAATGTCTACATTTTTTGTGGTAACATTTTGAGAACATTATTGACCAGATAGCCTTGACTTCTATTAATGTTGCTGGAAGTACATTTGTTCCTAACTTTGAGAGAACTTACTACAGCTAACAGGAAACATTTCATAAGTTCAGTTTTGAAGGTCCAGCTTCAACCAGCATAAACCAGCAAATGACCAGCATCCCTGCTTCAAAACCTACTTAACCAGCATATGCTCTTTTTTTAATTTAATGTGAAATAATGTAATGAGAAAAAAAAAAAGAAAAAAAGAAAAAGAAAAGGCTTGACTGTATATTAACCTGCTGATTAGTAAGTCAACAAATAACTTGTTTAAAATTTTACTTGAAACAACATCTCATTTTTCCTGTATATAATCTGTTAAGAAAAATAGTTAATTAGAGTGTGCAAATAAATGCTACCCGATCTCATCAATGTGCGTATTAGTGCGCAAAATAAAAATGAAAACTCATGGTATAGATACACAAAAACGGTTTGGCAATGAGTAGGATGTGTATCAGACAGTGCAACATCCTTACAGTAACACTGAAGTCCTCTTATTAGTATGGAAGTAGGAGGGACACCAGTTAATGTCAAGTAATGTTGTGTAATAAAGTATAACAGTCATTCTCAAGAAGTGGGACAAAACTCAGACAAAAGAAACTACATCTTATATGAGCTATGCTTTGATTCAACCTCCCAACTTTTCTTTTTATTAATAAAACGTGCTGTTTACCTTGGACTGTGTAATATAATTTCAACATTATCTTTAACAGCAACATTTCAAAACACATTGTCATGTTAGACAGATTACACTTTCACATGTGACCAACAATTCCACAACAAATATAAAATATTACAATGAAATATTATCAAAATATTCATCTGACGGTGGTGAAGAAGACATACATTTGTAGTCATTTGACATATCATTGTTGTGACACAGGACATTTTAAAATTAGGATTTTAAATCATCTAAAACTATAAACCTGACAGTAATGTACCCTGCAGATGTGAACTGTGGTGAGGGGGTCCTTTAGAGTGACAGCTGCCCGTGATATTACCTGATGTTATTACATTTTAATAAATGTCTTATTACAGGGTGTTGACAAAAAAGTGGACACACAAATTTAAAACTTTTTGAAACATGTTTGTGTCACCGAAAAACAGATATTATTAAGTGTTGTTTTCATAATTTTTATTCATTTTAAAGCATATGAATGATTGAACACTCTGTGAACACAGATGTTATGAGAGGACAGCAAGAGTTTTTTTAAACCTGTTTTGTTCCATGTTTCAAGAATGGTGATATGGTTGCATGTATTAATGTTCCATGTTTCAAAAA